>JAVQJF010004457.1:0-126118 GCA_036023855.1 Gadopsis marmoratus
TCTTATATAGCGCTTTTCAACCGAAACGGTTCCCAAAGCGCTGTAACAGTAATCTAAGCTTGAACAGTAGTCTAATTCACCCAACTACCTACCTAATAAGCCGCCAGGCAGATCATTTAATTGTTGGTACATCATTAAAGTACATCATTAAAGCCCTTAAGAATGACTCAATAACAAATATGAATCACTAAATAAACAACAATCAAAGTTTAAGTTGGAAAAAAACATCCATATATTAGATTTTGTTATGTAGTTTTTAGGTTTTATTTATTAAGACAAAAGTAGTAGTAGTACTAAGTTAATTATTAACCAGTCTGCTTCATCAGGACTGTGTGGGTGTGATTTGATCACAATTGATTGACAGCGTTCTGACAACATAAGCAAACAACCCCACAGCTGTCATCACATTTTCATTTAAATGTTGCTAAACTTTGGTTCATGGAGATATATGACATCATCTTTTCCCAACGGAGCCCCGCCCACACAAAACCAAGAACAACAACACAGCTACAGTGGTGACAGTTAGTAGAAATAAGTCCTGAGAGGGAAGACATTAACTTCCCGTACTTTTTTGTAGGATGTAGATCCGTAGGTAAGAAGGAAGCAGTCTAAGTACAGTCTACAGGTGGAAAAAGCAAACCATCCAACTGTGAATTATTTATGCACATTAAAGCTGTTAATAACAGCTTAGATCTTTTGTTATTAGCCCGTATTGTAAAACAGTGTTGTAGTCCCTTTTATGACATACACTCAGCATGGTTCTATGTGATGATTTACTCTTTCTGTCTTGGATAGGAGGCTCGAATGAGTCGGGCTGTCGAAATCATGGTGGCTCACGTGGAGAATCTGAGGAGACGAAATGACAGAAGCGCGGCAGAGCTGGAGGAAGCCAAGAACATAATCGATTTCAGAGCATCGCCAGGTCTCTGATACTTTGTCTGTCTGTCACCTGGTATTTGTCTTATTGACATGTGCAATATTTGACTGAGCACTGGATCTCTTGACCTCTAGACCCAGATGAAAGTGGCAACAGAAAGAAAAGCATTCAGCAGGTATCCAGATATTTGGTTTGTTGTCCCATCTAATATGGGTACAACTATCTTTTCATCACTTCAATCTGCCTTATATTTTGTGTTCTTCTCTCACTGTTTTCCCATTAGAACAATGGTCATCAAAGGGTCAGTATTTCATTCATTTCCAGCCAACCCCAGGTAAGGAGGTTTCTTTAGTGGACTCTCCCACTTTCTTTACAAATGTTATTATCCAGGAACCCAAATGAGTTTCTTCGTCTTTGTCTCTTCTCTACAGGAGAGGATAAAGCGAGACTTGATGAAGCAGACCTACCGCACCTGCCCATCTCCGTCCCCGAGCTCCGAGTCCAGCTGCTCTGCCCTGGCCAAGGGCGACTGTAACTCAGTGGATGACAGGTCAGCTAGAGGCTCAGCGTTTATGCTTTGTATGTGGGCCACATGATCAGCAATTGTGAATCAACTGTTTCCTTTTACTCTTTTTCTATCCAGGCCACTGGATACAGACGATTCATATATGTTTAATTAAATGTTTATGTCTTATAGAGAGGCCCTGCATACAAATGTAATTTTAATATCTTAGAAGATTTGTTAGCATTATGCTTACATAATGCATATCCTTAAACAAATTTGTGTTTAAGCAATGTGTCAGTTTTATTCTGGTTATTTTATGAGCAGGGTATTGAGTTTATAGGATGGGTGTAATTAGTATTGATAGTGGCTGTTTTTAATGTGTGTAAATATTTATTTTATTCTCTATCTTGTGGGCCTGGAAACGAAGGGAACTGTGACTGAAAGACACTTAGCAGGATATTTGTGTGGCACCGGTACAAATTAGAGCCTCACAAATCCCGGTGACTGGCTATTTCTGTTATTTTGTCCACCCTGTAAAACGTTGCATTGATTCTGCACTGGGGAATTGTAAGGCGTGTGCACATGTCGTTGTTACAGTTCCCTTCTGGATATTCTGCGACAGAGACACATGGGCAAATCTGCGTTATCAAAGAAAAAAGCAGAGATGGATAAGAAGAGTAAGAATACTCACCAACGACTTTCTGTGAGAATGTAAGTCAACCTATGTTTTAAAGGCCTTTGGATAACTGTGGCGATTCTTCCTCTGGACAAACACTGACTGGCTGCTCTCCTCAGGTACGGATCTGTTTGGAGACAATGTCGACTGGCTCACTGGCGCTGGGCACTCCTCTGCATGTGCCTGTTGGTGCTTTTCTGTGTCATAGCATTGACTTACTTCTGGCTGGAAACTTCACGATGGACCACTTGAGTCATGATGTTTCTTCTGGATTACACAGTTATCAGGACGTTGTCTAAATTCTGTGACTACTGTAAACATGAAGTGTGTAGACCAGCTGAAATACCTGCGTCAGTCTGGAAATCTCTTTGCATATGAATACAAAACATTTTGATGCCACACTTTTGGTTCTTCATCTACGTGTTCTTTTATACCTAATAGATGACAATGCCACAAACTTTACTTTCAGTTGTATTTTTTATTATAAATATACAAAAAATATCAAAACTGATACAATCATTTGGTTAGTAACAAATCACCAAACTGTAGTGAAAACATTCATCAAACCACTGTTAAAGGTGTCAGTGATTAATTATTAAGAGTTAATAGCAAATGTTAAGATTCAGCTTACTTCATGTCAAACAGATGTTCCATTTTAACTATATACTGTATATATATAAAAGACAATACATTTTCAAAGGTGTATCAAAATTTAGTAATAGGTCTCTATGTTGCAAATGTCCAATAACAGATATAGTATAGCATTGAAAGTTATATTAGGAATGGGGAAACTACTGTAGGTGAATTTTATGTGCAAAATGTGTGCCAGCCACAAAGAAATTCTTGAAACCACAGCAAGTTTGTTTTTTAAATCTGTTTTTGTATGACGCTCAATTCACCCCAATTTTAGAAACATCTATTAGAAATCAATGTAAAATAAATAAAACTGGCATAGCACCTCACATAAGTTTTAAATTAAAAGACAAGAAAGAAACGTGCTCCTCAGGGTACCGATAGGTCCACGTTTTCAGCATCATTGATAAATAGAAGGGAATATAAGACAAGTCCTACTGAACACTCAGCTACACCTGGCTCACGATTTCAGCATCCTCTGCAATGAACCACTGGACTGGAGTCCCGTCTGCAGCTCTCTGGAGAATCACGTTACCTGAACCCTGTGGAAACAGTCATGAAATCAGTGTTCACCTTATGCATTCGGTACATAAACGATATATTGTTCATACTGTATATTAACACTCTAAGACAAATTGATTTACTCCTGTCTGAACCACACTTCAATCACGTCACAGTGTGTTAGTGGCCTATTTTACTGTTGTATCATTCTCAGTACCAACCTGTTTAAATGGAGGCAGATGAGGTGAAGTGGGGCTCTTAACACTCAGGGAGCTCTGCTGATCCACGCAGCCTGGCCGTAACTTCTGCAGCTGATTCCTCTGATGCCAGGACTTCAACTCCTCCGACACAATCTCCCTGGGCATCAGCCTGATGGCGTGGTTCGGGTACTCCTTCAGCGAGGGCGTTCGCACCACCCTGGTGTAAGGCGGAGGGGGCCTTAGGACTCTGCTCGGGCACAACGCTCCCTCCTGCCACTGTCTCTGCTGAGGGTTGTGTGCCGCAGGAGGGGAGGACAGGAAGCGCTCTGCCATGTCCAGGTTCTGAGGGGAGAGCGGACCATCTTCTGCCATTGCCCTGACGTAGCCGGGGCTGGACTGACACTGGTTGGTGTTCTTGTGTGAGCTGGAGATGCTGGGGAGCCCTTTCTTTTCTGCTCCAAAGTGGAATCCATATGGCGGCGGGCATAGCTTTGGTATATCAGTAGGTCCATCCCTGCCAGGAGACCTAATACAGGAGGAAGACGAGTGCTCTGAGCTGCTGTCCTCAGAGCTGGTCTGGTAAAGGCGCAGCGGAGAGTACTCTGGAGAACGCACCATGAAGTCAGCCACGCAGCGCCGCTGGGGCAGCCTGGCTCGCCCTCGACTGTTCTCTGAGCCGAGGCGCTCCATTTCAGAAGGTCGCTTACTTTTGGGAAGCCTGGGGAGACATATCATGTGAAATTGTAAAATTATATGTTGTTATGCTCTTTGTGCATTTAGTGTAATAATGTTTCTGACTTCTTGGTGTACCTGAAGGACTGGGAGTACTGTCGGCGTACATGCAGCTCTGGGGTGGAGGGGGCGCTGGTGGAGTGGTTGTGGCGCAGGGCTGAGTTCTTGATAAACTGAGAGAGAGGAATCCGGCAGCTCTCGACAGACACCTGGGTTCCTGCTGGACTACTGCGCGCAAGAAAAACAGAAGAGATGATGTGAGACATGCAATACATCCTGTAGCTGGCACCTTTACTGTACTTTGTGCTGACTCTCATAAAAGGTGAGCCAGTGGAGTGCAGCAAGTCAACGTAACTTTGACACTAGCATAGACTTTACCTGTAAAATGTCAAACAAAACATTTGATTACTGTAATGACGCTGAGAAACTTACATATTGACAGGATGCTAATGAAATAAACTGCAACTCTGAATGAAAAACGGGTTTTAACCATACAGCTATAAGCATTTTAAACAAACTCGAATTCACCTGTATGAATCCTGACACTAAGCCTCATCTTTTTTCTTTTATGATTTTTCTTTTCTCTCTTATATTGTTGATAATAGTGTAATATGTAAAATATGTATGAATTTATTGTTTTTATACATGTTTATTTATTGCTACATTTTAAACAGTAAAGTAAAACAGCCACACACACACACACACACACTCAAGGCTCACTATACTCAGTACAGTTGTTTATTCGGAGAGACTCCTACCTGGACCTGCTGCTGCACGCGGACTGGGGTTTTGTGGCCTTCTGGTAAGGCTGATCCAGACTGGACTCTTTCCATGGAGAGTTCTGGATGGGAGAGCGCTGATGCTCCACACTGAGCTGGCTTGATGATGACTGAAGGGTCTTGGCTGACAGCTGCAGGGGCTCTGAGTAGGAAGTGCCCAACGCTGGAGGAGAGGGGGGGCTTGGCGAGTCCACATCTATGGATGATCACAGATAACATCAAACAGCTGATGGGAGGCGGGTGTGTTGGAGTATGCGTTTGTTTTTTTTTGTTTGTGGGTTGTTGATTTCCAAAGGGGCGATTTACTCATTAATTTTGACTCTTTTCTTCAATTTCAGCACATGTTAATCAATATGGATGTTAGCCTGCTTCTTTGAAATGGCTGTCTGCTCACATGACATCATGCTGCGCCAACATATCTCTGATCTACATTTCCTATTACATACAGTGGTGCAAAGTGAGTACATGTACTCAAGGACTGCACTTAAGTACAATTTTGACATACATACAGCATTTCCATTTTCTGCTACTTCATTTCAGAGTCAAATCTTGTACTTTTACTCCACTACAATTATTTTGTCACTGGGTACTTTGCAGATACAGATTAAAAATACAAAATATAATCATCAAATAAATTCTGATGTACTTTAATATGTTAAGATAAGACTTCAATTCATAAGCTACCCAGCAGTATAAAGTAATCCAAATGAACCCCACTTTTAGCAGCTGCAACATTTAAATGATGTACACATTAATGTATCAATACTTTTAATCCAATAATATATAATAGATTATTTTGAAATGGGCCATTCTGCATAATGAGTACGCTTACCTTTTGTACTTTAAGTATATTTTGATGCTTAAACTTTTGTGCTTTTACTTAAGTTCACTTTTTAATGCATAACTTAACTTAAGTAAAAGATCTGAATACTTCTTCCACCACTGATTACATACAATCAATCAAAATCAAATCATGTTTGTAAGAGAGTGATGATAATCTTGTATACATGTACTCTCCACTCACCATCATCCAGGGCCACCACATCAGACAGGGAGCTGTCGTCAGACATGCACAGATCTGAATACAGAAAGGGAACATTTTAAAAGCGTCCCATAAAACCCACTTTATGTATCCATGAGTACAGTGCACAGTTTAGCCTGATGAGGGCAGCAGTGTCATTCACCGTGGTTTTGGCCCGTTGTGATGGTGACGCGTGGAGAATTGCACTGGCTCTTGATCCTGTGTTGGAACACGGCCTCCTGCAGATCTTTCACTTTCTTCTCCTCCCTCTTGCACTGCTGCAGTCGGCTCTTCTTCTGTGGTTTACTGAGGTTCCCCTCCAGGGAGAGTTTGCGTGCTGCCTCATAAATCTGCCGCTGAAGCGCCAAGTCAGTTTCCAGTGATTGCAACTCTGAATCCTACGATGAAGACAAATCTTGACAATTAGTTTTAGCAGATGAATTGTGGTGTCTAATTGTCCCCCTTCCAAATAATAGTAAATACTGATGGTGGGCCATACCTGTATATCCAGATGGATCAGACCTTCGTCCAGCTTGAAGGACGCTCCAATCCTCCTTCTGACCTGGGGTGGCTTCTCATCGGGCATCAGAGGATAGTCTGAGGGCAGGTTACCAGTCAGCTCCTGTGAATTCAAAATATAAGTGTTGATTGCAAAAGAAAAAGGAATAACCCTTACACACAACGAGTACCCGTAACCCCTCATTTAGAGATATGACTAAGTTCCCTATAAATAATCAAAGCACAAAAGAATACCTTGGTAGTGTGTACATGCTATCACCTAGAAGATACTTACTGCCTCCCTGATGCAGAGCTTCCTAAGCTCCAGCAGGCAGAGCTCCAGACGCTCCTCCAGAGACTGGTGCTTCAGCTTCAGGGCTCTGGTGTGGGTGGTCAGCTCCTTCATCGGGGACGTGGGGCTGTCTGGACCTGCAGAGAGCACACAGAAGATCACATCAGACTTTCCTCAGCAGAATCTGTATCAGCCATAGAAATAAATATACTATTCACTATTTCTACTGTATATAATGTACTGTTTTAATAGAATGGCTAACAGGCATTTTCCTATGGATGAGCCAGGAATTCTTTCATCCTGTCTGGGATCGGATTTTATAAAACACATACACGAATTGCAGCACTATGGGTTTGCACATGGAGTTCTTCCTACTCTCATCAGCGCTGCAGCTGGGGCTTTACAGTATGTTATACAGTTTCTTGCTGTATTGTTTCCTCTGCACTTATGCTAACATTAACTCTTGTTAGTACTGAGTTAGTGTTAATATGCTAATTATAATATAGTTAATCAAAATTAACATCTGTGTCGGCAAAATCTGCAAACAAATGTTTTGTGAGCAATTAGACCTTTTTGTTGCACATCACAACAATGTGACATGCAACATTTTCTTTTGCTTGCTGTTATTTATATCAGTTGTATTATTTTGCTTTATATTGACTATGCAGCCCTAAGCTATACATGACATATGTGGAAATCAAGCTTGTGGAATTCAAAGCTTTTTGTATTTTGTGGTGATGATCTTACCGGAGTGCAAGATAATCCCACTGTCAGTGTCGCTGATCTCCTCTTTACTCTCGATGGCTGTCATCTTGACTATCTGCTCTTAAGTTTTTAGAAAAACCTGTTGAAATAAGCAGATATTGCATTATATTATTATATTATATTAAAAGTTAGATTGATTACTTATAAGGACTTAGATTCTCCTGTTGTTTTCCCACCACATGGCTTCATTCATGCGCACTCCTGCTGCTTTACTTAACAAAAGTGAATGACTGGCGAGTGTCCTTTCACACACTTATCCATGCAGCTCTCCATCTCCTCCTCCCCCTCCCCCTCTTTCTCCCTCCCATGCTCACTCACAAAAGAGGCAGACCCCCAAAGGTTGACTCGGCACATGTGCAGGGGTTAATCCGAATCGTGGTGCCATGGTGACGGGGCACGGTGCGGCTGGCTAGGGGAGCGTGTCGCCATGAGGCGTGTCAGAGGGCGTTTAAAGAGCCCAGACCCCGAAAAAGAAAGCAGATGGCAGCAGGAATTACCACACTCATGGACTGCACCTGTTCCCCCTGTGCACCCCTCCCTCAGCTCCTATTCAACCAGTGTCCAGAAAACCCTCTGGGGGCTTTGAAGTGGAAGAATGTCTCAAGGCTGGGCTTGTGCACGCAGCATCAGATCACAAGGTCCCTGCTGACTCCTGTGCAACACTGCCCATTTCACTAACACTCTTTGATAAACAGGCACAGCGCAATTCATGTTGTATGGCCTGCTCTGTTCCACTGTTGCTTTTCACCAAACATTAATACAATGACAACAAATTGGAGAAAACATGTAGAGATAAGTCAAGGCTTTTAAAACCCAGTCAGGAGGTCTGTGTGTGGCTGTTCTGGTGAAATCGCAATCAATTTATTCTGGATCTCACGTCTGCCACCACTCTAGGCTTTTCCTAAAAAAGGCCAGCAGGTCACAAGAGACAATGTTACGGGCAGTAACATGCTTTTAAAGATTAAAGACATCATTAGCCAGCCTTGCTTCAATGCCACGCATTCATAAAATGACATGTCATGTACTCGATGGCTCCTAGAGCAAACAAACAAAGCTCATATGAGAAGTAAATAATGGTTTTTTAGTCAGGAATAAAGGAAGACAAGATGACATGAAAACAGACACCGAATGAATTAATGTGTTGCTAAGGCTGCTGTGTATAATCCTCAACTCTTGTCTCATCCTCTGTGTTTGGAGATTGGTATCAGGACCAGGAAGAACCAGAGCCTGCGTGGATGAAGCCCTCCTCTAACAGGATATTATTAGGGCTGATCCATTCACCACAGCAACTCATGTGAATTGACGCAGCTATGAGCAGCCGGTAGCACAATGAGGCATAGGCAGCCCGAGTCAGTAAAACAACACTGCAACAAAGGGCCTGTATCCACCCACCGGCCTCAATAATCTGCTGTGGGCGCAATATCTGCTGACAACTCTGCCTCAGGCCTGAGCTGCGTTATTGGGCCAAACACTGAGACAAGGCCACAGTGAGAGGTGGGGAAAGGAACAGAGCTGGGTTTTTCCTGTGCAAGGTCGGAGCCTGCTGTACTCTCAGACACATGGCTCCACGCTGCAGCAATCTAAAACTAAAGACGTCAACAGGAATCTAGCCTGGTAATCAGAGACAGGCAGGGTAATGTGGGATTTACCCACTTACACCCCATAACTCTCTGAAGACTTTCATAAGAGTCTGTGGTTGGAGGTCCAGGCTGAGCGAGTGGGTGGGTTGGTGGGTGAGTTTGGGTAAAACAGCAGATCTCAGTAAAAGTTGCAGCCTATTGCCAAGACATTGATGCTATTTGTCATAGCTTTCATAAAAGCCTGCAGTCGTGGGAGTGTTGACATTATACTGTTAGGGAGAGCCAAAAAACAAATACTTTTCTTGATCAAGTGCAACAGGAACAGCAGTCCATTTCCTGAAGGCTGAAAGCTGCTTATAGCACAGCCTCCACCCGGCAGACTTGATTGATGCAGTCATAACATCTTAATTGTGCCGCATGTGATCACTGCTAATTACGACTATCTAGGAACGCGTCAGGAATGGGAGCCGGTCATCCCACCCATCCTCGCTGCTCACCAGACCGTGACAGTGCAACATCTCCGGAAGTGGGTGTTTATGACAAGAGATCATGATGTGGATTCACTGTCTCCCAGACTTCCCCCACCTCCCTTTCCCATGAGCCTTTGGAGCTGCGATCTCCTGGAATGTCGCCACCACCACCGTGCTCATTACCACTGTGGTCAGCCTTGGAATTACAGATGGCCTCGCCGAGGAAACAGTGAGAGAGATGCCTGAAACCAGACCAAGGCCTGTTCGAACCCTGTAATTAAGATTCTCCACTGAATGCTGATACTATGGAAGAAACCAAACGACTTTTGCAGCATGCCTTATTTCAGAGTCTGATGACAAGCCAAAATCCATTCAGCAAAATGGATCCACTCTGCACACACTATGGGCTGCTGGAAGAAAAGTGCATCAATGTGGGGGAGCGGCAGGAGAAAAAAAAAGAGAAGTGTTGTATTACAAAGCGCGTCACTACAGTCAGATCTTTGTCTTAAGAAGCAGACTGCAGCAAAATGCAAACAAGAGGCTGTGATAGCAACGTTATTACGAGCAGTCTGTGTGAAAGACTCAAACCCTGTCAGCCTCTTTCCTTTGTCAGATCAACAGTGTTAAGTAGTGCAGGGTCTTAGTTTTCCAGCAGAGACAATGCAGGCGTAATAAGCACCATATCGGCAAGCTCTCAGTCACTGGAGGCCATATGCTGGCCAGACACACCAGCCCTGTCACAGCTCAACGACAGCGTATATACAGAGGGCAAGAAGAGATGCTCCATTGTTCTCCACAGGCTGACGGGCTAACCGGGGATCACGACACCTTGTCCCTCTGAGTCATCATTTCTGAGGCCCCTGAATGGACACTGATGGTCATCTCGGGCCATTGGCAGGATGTGGTTACAGCTTTTCACCCACAAGTACCCACCATTGACAAAAGCACTGGGGGACTCCAGGGGCAAAACAACACAGAGGTGTTGTCTTTAGCACCACAGTAGCACTGCATGTCTGTCAACATGTGGACTGCAGGAGATTGTGTTTATTCTGCTGCTGTGGGCACAAACAACCGCCACCAACCAGCCCCACATCCTTTGGTTCGGTTTCTCTGTGAAAGCAACCTCTACACAATTATACTACAGTACTGATGAAACTGCAGAGACTCAACACACGTGTTTTGTGTCATAAGTCATAATTGCTTAGTCTGGTGGATATAATGAGAGGGGTTTGACTCCCTGTATATGCATACATTTATTTTACAGTTTTTCAACAAACAAGGTTTTTTGGTAAGAAGAAGAAGAGGAGTGGTGGTAGATGTACCACCACTCCTCTTCAGATCCTCAAATTACTTTATTATGTAAAAATGGCACTTTCACAATATTAAAATATCCAATTACAAGTCCTGCGTCTATACCTTTTATCAACAAAACGTAAATGCTTAATATTTTCTTCATGTTTTGCATGTAGAATGTATCCACTCACAACATCTGTTAAGTGACTAGTAACTATAGATGTCAAATAAATGTAGTGAAGTAAAAAGCCCAATAATTCCCTCTGAATTGAAGTGGTGTAGAAGTAGAAAGATATTAGCAGAACATTTAAATACTCAAGTAAATTACAAATACCTCATAATTGTAGTATAGTAGGCTACAGAACATGAGTAAATGTAGGCTACCGAGCTTATTTACAACACTGAAGAAGAGTGAACACTACCTTTAAGGCTTATTAACGTACAGTCCGAATAGAAGCTAATTTCTCTGTAACGCTTCTCTAAAGTTTACCGATTTTTCGACTTCCCTCAAACACTTCACCCCAGCTCATTACTCGTTTCACCAATGTCCCTGCTCCTTCCCTGCCCGGCGTTTGTCTTTATGTCGCGTTGTTAAGCGACAGTAACGCGTGTGTGCTCACCTCGCAGCGTGTCGCCTGCTCCTCTACAGCATCCCTCCTCCTCTCTGAGGCAGCAGGAGTTGCTGCTGAGACTTTCTCTGCTCAGACGTGAGAGCACCGCTCGGGACATCCGTCTCAGTCGACTCCACTCTCTCGGGGGCAAAGCGTCGTTTTGTTTCGCTGAAGTGTTTCTTTCTTAACTAACTTCTCACTTATATTTACTTCAAATTGTGTTGTTGCTTGTATAAACCTTCCAAGGTTCATTCGTGTTCACTAGAATACGCTTTTACCGGGAAGGGTGAGCTTTGTTCGTGCCGGTGGTCTCCCCGGACCTTAAAATGGTTTGGTCCGACGCTGCTGACTTTGCGGACGCGCTCGGAGTGTTGACACAGAGCGCGACTCGCGGAGGGGGCTTTTAATTTGGAAAGAGGCACAAAAGAAGAATGGCCGGGTGGAGAGACAGGTTTTGGTTAAACCCAGGGCAGCTGGCGAGTAACAAGGTGGTGAACAAGACAACACTCAGCTCTTCCTTCCGCCATGATGATGAAAAAAGAGCCATATTTGGGCTAATATGAGCCACCCACTCATCCATTGAAAAGTCCAAGAATACATTAAAACACAACTATATTGCAGAGACAGATGCACTTTTGATTGCTGATTAGCATAAGAAGATGTATTTGTGCCAAGGAGGACATTTTATGCTGTGGGTTGATTTGACGTTTGATTTGGAAGAAGTACTCGGATCTGTTACATAAGTAAAAGTAGCAATAACACAGTGCAGAAATAAAAAGACATGCATTTAAATTTTACTTAAGTAAAAGTGCAACAGTGTTGGCATCAAATTACACTTTATACATTTGCCGAATAGCCCATTTCAAAATAATCTTTACTATATTATTGGATTATGATTATGGATACATGTAAGAATTTAATAATGCATCTAGTAAGTGTGGAGTCAATTATAATTTATTTATATACAGTATATTACAAATTCATTATATTACTTCATATACTGCTGAATATATTGTGAATGTGGGTATCCTTAAAGCCTTATTGATATGATAATATCAGAATTTTCTGTTGATTATATTTTGTAGCAATAATCTGAATCTGGAAAGTAACTAGAAACTAAAGTTATCAAATAACTGTAGTGGACTAAAAGAATCAAAGTAGCATAAAATGGAAATATTCAAGTAAAGTACAAGAACATCAGAATTGTACTCAAGTACAGTACTTGATGTAGGGTACTTAGTTACTTTCCACCTCTGTACTTCAATACATTTATTAGACAGCCACTGTTACTGGTCACTCTGCAGATTAATATTTCAAATATTTCAACAGTATATAAAGTAGTAAGAATTAGCCCTACCTCGACCAGCTACAACATTAAAATGCTGCTTACATGTTAAATTATCAGTTTTAATAATCCAATAATATAATATAAGGTGTATAAAAATATCTTTCAAATGTCTTTCACTACTTTGGGTGCATTTGCATGTGAGGATTTAAAATAATCGAACTCTAATTCTACAATAACAAACAACGTCTTTTATGTGCCTTCAGCCGGTGGCTTTTCGGGCTATCCCAAATGTCTGCAGTGCCTTAACTACTAGGGTATACCCTTGGGTATTCCTAGCCTATATATCCTGAAAGGCCTCCTCCAGATGGCCTGTGCTTTCTCCCCTTCGCCTCGTGATGGAATGATTAAATGAGCCAATTAAACAAAGTCCCATATCCATGTGAAAGAACCGTGAGAGTCTTCGTGGAGGAGCGCATGCAAATCAGTCCCTGGTGATTTGAATTGCGTGCAACAAAACAACACATCTCTGCACACATACAGCCTTTATTTCCACAGCACACAGATGCACTAAAAATCAGAAGTCATGACAGAAACAGATAAGCAAACGTGCAATTTTGTAACACTTGGGGGATTTCTATTGCATCAAAATAGTTCTGTTGAGAAATGTGTCTGTTAACTATCGCAGAGCGGCCTTATAGAAAGTAAAGAATTGGACTGATGTGGCCCTTCCACTAAACAAACAATGAAACAGCCTCATGCTCCTTTAATCAAAGAAGTAGCACGACAAGTTGATTTGAAAAAATAAATAGTATAATGACCATAAAAAACATATAAAATATCCATCATCTGAATAGTAGTAGCTTTCCCTTAACAAATACTGAGCCCCATAATTAGGAATAAAAAAAAAGAGCACTTCCGCTCCCTCACCAGAAACTAAACTGTGACAAAGGTTTAAGAAAACATTTTTTTATGTGTGGATTATGTGCTTTTCCTGTTATGCAGGGTTCCTTACACAAATTTTGATATTTCAAAATGCTATTTAAAATACGCTAACAGGTGTATAGTGAGCTGGTGCCTATTCAGCAGACTGAGCAACTCAGCAGACAGTGAACATAAAGATAGGGCCACTAAGGTGAGATGTGCAGGGGCTGATGAGAGCGGGGCCTCACTGCTCAAATGTCTGTGTTCGCCTCAGGTTTTCTTTCACACGGACAAACTCTGGAATCTTCTGCTGGTTCTCCCGCTGCCTGATCTCCTCCTGCTCATACTGGAAAAACAAAGAAACAAAGGAGAAGTCAGTGTACTATTATATATGACTGTAGATCATTAATACTTATGGGTTGTGAGGTGTTTAATGAGGTAAAAAAAAAAGGTTCTGCTACACATATTTGTTTTCCTTTTTTGGTCTTTTCTCTTTGGATGTTGAACCATTATATAAATGAAACCATCTGAAAAGTTTAGAGGGGAAATGTCAAGTGCATTGTGTTTTTATGCTTATATTATATATTTATTCTTCATGTAGAAAATAAACTTGAAAATAACCCCTGTGTGTTTGGGCCAAAGAACCTATTTGTATTTTATAATTACTTTGTGAAATGTCTCTCAAGTGGTTGTTATGTGCCTCTGACCTCTTCCAGCTTCTGCTGCCTCTTGCGGAGCTCCATCTCCAGATCTGAGGGCCGTCGTCGGGCCATCTCCTCCTCCTTGTGCTGCTCCAGTCTGCGCTGCTCCAACACTCGCTTCAGCTCCGGTTTCTCCTCCAGCAGCAGGCCCCTGCACGGTCAGTCAGAGTCACACTCACACACACACAAACTCAATCCACGCTGCCCTGCTCTGTTTCAAATGTTGATCGCATTAAGACCAGAGAGTGGAGGTGTTTTCAGTGTTCGATCTCCTGTACCGTTTATGGCTGAGCAGCAGCTCCCTGTGCAGGTTCTGGTGGCTGGGTGTCTCCACTGAGGAACCATTCAGTCTCCTGGGCTGAACGCTCTCGTCACTGAAGTCTGCTGTGGACTGACGGTACAGTGGCGGATGGCCAACAGAGGTTTCTGAGGAACACAAAACTACTCATATCATAGATAGATAGATAGATAGATAGATAGATAGATAGATAGATAGATAGATAGATAGATATCCGTTGACTTTAATGTTTAACTCCTCAGACAAAATACATCCATTTTAGGAGGGAAAATGGTAATTCAGAATTTATAATGAGCCCAATCTGTTTTCACTTGGTCAGCTAAGTACTTAAAAAGGTAATTCTATCAAACAAACCCCAATCTATCAATCACATATTTGATTGATACATCACTCAATCTATCATTCAAATAGATCGATTGATCTGTTTGATACAGATGAAGCAATCAAATATTTAATTGCTAACATTTGAGCGATGCAATCAAATATTCTAATCCACACTATCATCAGCTGTATGTGTGCTTGTTGTAATGTTCGATCATATTTTCATTTTTAGTTTAACATTTGTGCGTTTAAGATACCTTTTTTGTGATGTCCATATCCTGGTTTCTGTCGGTTAAAAAAAGTGAAAGAAGTTAGCAATATGACAAGTAAATGATATCACAACCTCTAGCTGGGTCAAACATGTTAACATTGACGTACCAAAACTGGCTTGTCAAAACATCGCATTCATTCTGATCTTCACCTGACTGGGCTGATGGTATAATTGGATACTGTAGGGGCTAAAACTGACAGTGCCCGCTGTGCTGTTTAAGCAGGTGAGCTGTGTTTACTGGAAACACCAAGGTGATGTAACAGCTCTGTCAGGCTGTCAGAGAGACAGTAATGTAGATTTGGCCTGACAGTGACGTGACAAAAGTTCTACCGCTAATTAAAACCTGAAAATGGCGTAAATATCGGTGTTAATTACACTCATGACCTAACAATTTGGGATGAAAACTTGGCATGGCATCATACTGTAACACAATCTCGGTCGCACCCACTGAAACCAGATAACCAGGAGGAAAGGATCATATTGAGCGAGTGACAGATGGTAGATGCTGTAGTAACTGGTCTGAGCAGCCTTTCTCAGACAAAGCGAAGCCAGCTGATAAAGGTATATTTCTGTTACACACAGCAAACTATAAGATCCCCAAGCTCTCCTCCTGGGATGTTTGAAGTTCAGAATTGTATTTGAGAATCTACCTTTTACTGTTCCTGTCACCAACGTAAGCCTCCAAATCCTGTCCCTCCTTGGGCCCCCTACAGAGAGGTTGAGCTGGAGGATCAACTAACAGGTGTTTGATCTGATGGAGGCCATTATTCCAGTCAGGGCCTGCAGGGCTGGGATGGATTCCAGAAAAACCACTCCACCTAATCTCATAACTTCTCCTTCTCTCTACACCAGACACTGAATTGTAATATCACTAGCTGAGTCTGTTTTGTTTTCATATATTGGAACATGGAAACCCCTAAAATGGGAACAGCTATTAAAAATGGCGATGAATCACATGTTTACATGCAACATGTGACTATATCAGTTTTCTGAAGTAAGATGTATAATTTGAGAAGTAAACATAAAAATGTAGGAAGACACTCATGAGTATAAGATATACAATTAATAAATCTTAATAAAAGTTTCATAGCTTTCAATGTGGATAAAATACTTTGATGACAACACATACTGCACTTTGTATCTGAACTCAAGCAGTTTCATAAATTAATTGACTGTAAGGTTGCTGGGCATCTAATTCAATAATCTTGATCATCTTAATCTGCAAAATAACTTTAGATTGTCCCAATGGCAGTGTATCATTTTTGTCTATAATCTACATAATATGAAGAGGGATATAAAGTATATTGGACATATGGAATTCAAAATAAATCACAACCGTAAACTCACCGAGGCTACAGTGAAGTCAACTAAACCTCTGACAAATGGCCACCGGACCAAATGTTGACCTTTCACTCACCAGACAGGAGGAAAGGTTTAAGAAAACAACTTGCAAAAACTCACTTTTTTTGCAGCTGACCCCTCCATGGCAGGATGGTGGAGGTCCACTGTTTCTGTCCAGTAACAGCGTTCCTGTTTTAGCCCATTGTTGAAAGGATCACACCTCCTCGCATAGTCACTGTTGTCTGTTTCTTTGCAGCATCTGAGTCCAACATATTGCTGATGATGAGGAAGACTCAATGTGCCACCTAGTAGTAGTCAAAAGATGGTAGTAGACACTGAAATCGTATTATGCCATTCAAGATTAACCTCACAACCCCCCCAGGGCATAGGATGCTGGATTAGTTAATTGCCGCCGACACAAATGCAGCTTAAAACAAACCTATCACGGCGCTAGTACCAGTCCACTCCTGTACAGAGACTGCAACAACAAAGACTTTCAGGCAAACCAATATACTCTACGTATATAGTGTGAAGCAGTCAGATTTGTCACTCTATGTTCATTGGTTCTTATTGCTTGAGTACAAATATAGCAATTAATTGCAGTATATGGTATTGTGATTTTTTAGATTTGACCTCATAGATAGGAATGATCGAAACTGTGCATAATCAACATTTCCAAAACAACATTGTTTCTCACAGGTCACACCGCCTTTGCAACAGACAATATTGGTTTACCTATATGGTTTCTGAGCAGCACCCAGTGTGTGTTTGTACCACTACAGCCTAAAATTACATTGCACAAGCTTTGTTTAAGTATTACATAAGTAAGTGAAATGCACCAGATGTAATGTATAGACGGGTGTTCATCTAAAGCTAATTTGCAGCCTCTTTCACTGGTTAATATCTAAGCAAACAAATAGATAACAGCCATTCAGGATAAAACAAACATGAAAAGATCACTGTCTTGTAAAATTACATTTACTATCTATTAGTGTAAATTAATTCCTCCCATACCATATTTCATCTTATCTTTGTTTTATTTTTTATTTTTTCATTATGACTATAATGTGCAATCCATATTTGGCAGGAACGGTGAAGGCAGAAGAAAGGTGTAAGCAATACCTAAATTATAAAATATTATAATTATAAAATATTATATTATTATATTTGTTGTTTTTGAACTAAACCTTTACTAAATTTACAGACCATTGTTTGTATTACTTCATAGACCTAATACCTTATTACTTTAATATTTCTTATTTCAAACTATTGTATTATTGATTGCTTAGAACAAGATGTTACATTTCTTCTGTGTAAGGAGAAAGAGAAAGAAGGCACGGTCTTTCCGTTGATGGCCACATGGGGTCGACATACAACTATTTTCTGCTCTCAATGTCCCATGATTCCATGCGGCTTTCCGCTTTAAACCCGACCCGGATGTTCCTCTCCGCAGTGTGAGTGGCTGGTGTGTGTGTTGAGTGTATGGTGGCAGCATGAGTGAGCGAATGTCGGGCGTTGTTGTGTGCGTGCGTGAGTGTGTGCGTGTTCGTGTTCGTGTAAAAACCTACACCGTGATCTTATTTGATCTGGTCTGAGTTTGGCTCGACTCCGACCAGAGGTGATGAGAAAAGCGCTCTCGAGCCTCCGCGGCGATGAGCAGCGGGCAGGACTTGAACTGGGCCTCCACGCTTCATGTTGTGGTCAGAGGTGATGAATTGATCAGATATACTAGTTCTGGGTGAGTTTGGGTTCATCTCAAGCTCAACGGTGGACAATGAGTAAAGAGGCGATTCTGATCTAACCACAACCGAGAAGCGGCCTGGAGCCCTGGACGGGTATCTGGTCGTTTCAACGCCTGCGACGCTTCAGGACGTCCTGGGGGGGGGGGGGAAGATGTCGGCAGCTCTTCCTTCTCGTTGGGAGTTGTTGAAACCTCTATAGGCGCCCTTATCTATAGTTTTGGGCACGTTTTTAGCAAGTTTACAGTGCTTTACTTTTTTTAAGACTAAGTGAAAAGGAGGGAATTTGCACTTAAAAACACAATAACTTGGGGAAGATCCCCAATGTGACTGTTAAAACCTCATACTAGCTTCAGTCGAACCTCAGAGACGTTTTGCACAAAATGAGGACTACAAATCTTCTCCCCCATCTCAGAGGGATCCCTTTAGGAGGGAGTCTCTTTGTGGACCAGAGGAACAGAGTCACCGTGAATTGTGACTTTGAAATGTGTGTGTGGGCATGTCCCGTGTTGTGGAAAAAATGTGAACCTATATCCTTATAATGTCCCCAATCCTCTGGTACCCAGCAACTTACTTTTTTGTATAAATGTAACAGAATTTATACATTAAATGGCCAACTTAGGGTAATGTTGACCTCTGTCTGATATGTTCTCCACCCCATTTATAACAATGACCGCAGACTAAGTACTAAAACATCTACGTTTTCAAAAATAACAAGTATATTAACACTAAAAGGTTTTAAACAAAACACGAACAACATAACCTTAATACTCCTTATATAAATTGAACTGCATTAGTTCTAACTAGGTGTACAGACTGAGTAACTGAGTGTACAACTTATGTGCAGACAACTACATCAGACCTATCTGGGATATAACCAGACTATTGATGAATAGAATAAACTAATGAATAAAACTAAACAAAAGTCATACCTTTTCACTGTGTGGTTGTTCATAACATTACTTTGCGGTGCTTTATTTAAATAGATATTTGGCAAAGTTGTTGGGAGTGAGTCCATTTATTATCTATGTGGAAGTTTCACTTGATTAAAACCAATTGTACAATGAAAGTAAAATCTTTGTTCTTATTCTGTGGCTGGATCATTCAATTTTTAAGGTCCTTCCTGTGTAATTGCTGTTCAAATCATTTTTTTATTAGACACGTGATTGTATGTTAGTCTTTTACAGATATGCCCATATCAAACAAATATCATATAGGCCCGATTGCAGGTCGGTGGCGGGCAGCTCGTTGGAAAACGTGTTATTCTTGGCTGTATTATCGACGATCGTTGTTTAGCATTACGTTCTCAGCGTGTCTCGCGATAACGAACGTTAGCTTGATGATGACGTCGGTCGTTGTGTACACACGCGCCTCCTTTGGTCCAACCAGCGTTCAACAGCGACTCGGCGGAGCGCGCGACGGCGAGCTGGGGAAAGAGCCGTACGTGTAGTTTTCTCGAAAAGCAACTATTTAACTAAGAAGCTATGGCTGAGCCCGGCAAAAAACGGCGAGTCAGTCACGTTAACAGCTCCTCGCAAACGTCTTGTAGCGACGCAGTGAAGACGTTAGCCGATGAAACCGGAGAACAGGGTTGTTTGGTGGAGGGGTCCATACTTCGCATCACCATGAGAAACTTCCTGTAAGTTACTGCACTCGAGCTGTTCAGCAACACAGAACAACCGACACTCAACTGACGCCATCCGGGATGAAAACGATAGACCCCGATCATAGCTAGACGGCTAAGCTAGCTGCACATGCTAACGTATTAGCGTTACCCGACACGGAAGCAGGATGCTTTGATCTCTGTAAGCATGACCGAGTCGTATGCCCACCGAGTGTCGTGAAACTGATGTGCTCACACTGCAAGTCACAAAGCTCCATGGTGTTTTAAGTTCCAATGACATCTTAAGATTTGGAGTTGGTGCCCAAATCATGTCTCAACAATCTTGGAAGGAGGAGTCCCGAGTCGAGGCTCCACGATCGCCCATAAAGACTATTTCTGCAGTTTACACTTTAGAATATATATATACTGTACATTCAAGTGCCAGGTTTATCAGGTACAACTTTTTAAAACCCAGTGATGGAAGAAGAAGTACTCAAATCCGGTATTAAGTAAAAGTATAAATTCCACAATGTAAAGTAAAGGTTCTGCTGCTTTGCCTGTAAGAGGTCAAAAAGGTTGGGACCCACTGGTTTTAATACATCATTTCATTTTAGGTGAAATGGTGATCTGAAAAGTTCCTAGTACCTATAAGTAGTAGTACAAATAAGTATAGTGGATTAAAAAAGTACAATATTTTCCTCCTAAATGTGGTGGAGTGGAAGTATAAAGCGGTCTTGTCTACTGGTCAGTTTAGCCAGATGACAGCCTAAACCAGGGGTCATCAGCTGCATTTGTCCACGGGCCAGAACTGGGGGCTGAACTTTCAAATTAATATTTTCACACACATTTTTAAGAATGAATGTTAATTATGTGTGAACAGACTCCTAAAAAAACATGGGATGTCCATAATGGTAACTAGACAAACGTATGAAACGCAGTTGCAGTCCTGATTGGCAGGACATGTTAATCAGTTATCGGTGTCCTGATTGGTGCAAAACGCTTGCAAAAAGCAGGATGAAAAGCCATTGAATTGTTTGCCAGACACACAAAAATGTCTCTCTCGAAGAGCCTAAAGAGGAAAGTTGATGTGGAAAACCGCAGCTTTCTTAAGTGCCACCATTACACGCATGCAACTTTCAAAGAGTCTCAGCCTGAGCAGTCAGTCAGAGAGGGGTTAGTAAATCATTCCTAATAAAATAATTTCCTACTAACTACTTTTGGGGTTGCTTCAAAAGTAAAAAAAATAATCCTAGATATCCTAAATACTGGAGCGCATTGTATTCTTCCTCACATTTTCTGAATTCATTTATATTTTGCTCGCCAGCTGGGAAGCTTTGGTGGGCCGGATGTGGCCTGGGGGCCACCAGTTGACAAACCCTGGCCTCAACAATAGCCACAACTATGGCATTTGCTGTATGAAATGGCACTCCTGCTATCCGAAGATTAAGGTTTTAACTAGTATATGACTTTTTAGTGATGTTAGTGGAGGTGGCCTTTATTTCAGGCTTTATTCCCGCCTGTTCTTTAAAACACTGAAGGAAAACCTTACATATGTACCTTGTACCCTGGCAGGACCTATGACTACTCTGTGGTGCATCCTGGACCTACTCTGAACATGATTGTTGGAGCCAATGGAACTGGCAAGTCTAGCATTGTGTGTGCCATCTGTCTGGGTCTGGCTGGCAAGACCGCTATCTTGGGAAGAGGCGACAAGGTAAACAGCAGAGTAACACAACCACTGAACTTGCTCTGACCTTGATATCTATCCAAAAATCCAGTGAGTAAATGCAGGATATAAGGTTAATGGATAGGTTTTCGGCTGCTAGCAACAACATGAAGTAGGTGATATTCATACCTTTTTATTTGAATGTCTTTCATTGTCCTCTTGCACTGCATGTGTTGTTTGTCTGACATCCCTGCACCAGTGTCAGTCAAAATTATTATTTTAGCTGACAAATGAACTAATGACAATTCTGATGACGATTATTAAAAGGATTTGCTTATTTTTTTTCTGTAGGTTGGGCTCTATGTAAAACGTGGCTGCCATAAAGGATTCATTGAGACTGAACTGTAAGTCCTGTGAAAGAGGTTGCAGACACACACCATTGCTTATATGTGATTCATTAAGAAAGTATTGATGAATCCATATAGAAATCATGACATGAGTGTTGTTAAAATAACTCAGCATTTTAAAAACAGTTCGGCTTTAAATGATACTACTGTTTTGGGTGTAGCATTACAGCAGCCATTTAAGGATTTTAGGAATTTTTGTGGTATTCTGTCAATTCTCTTTAGATATATCTGATTGCAGAATGAAACTCTGTCATTTTTCCAGGTACAAGAAGGGTGGTAATGTAGTGATTAACAGAGAGATCCATGTGGAGAACAATCAGTCGCTGTGGATGCTTAATGGAAGACACTGCAACCAGAAAGCAGTGGAAGAGGAAGTCAAGGCTCTGCATATCCAAGTCAGCAACCTCTGCCAGTTTCTGCCACAGGTGTGTTTGTGTCACCACAGTATAAGGCTTCACAGGGTGCAGAGTAATAATTGCTGCTGAAAATGTTTAGAGGCAGAGAGCAATTAAGTCCTGCACACACCGGAGGGGAAAATAATTAATAGTTCTCCACTGACTTTGTATTGTGTGAAGGTGCCTTCTTTTCACTTCGGTCTGGTAGCAAACAAGAGAAAAATGTTTAAAAGTGGGTTGTGTGTTGGGATGCGCAACCAACAGGGTAACCCAGATCTAGCTTTTTATAGGCTTTTGAACCAAAAAACTGAGCTTTTAAAGAAGACAAAAGTGGAGAAGGGCAATAAGGCATCAACAGGAAAACTGGGATCCTGACATAATCGAGGCACAACGCATTGTATTTTTGTCACAGAAATCTGAACTTAAAATTTGGGAGGAATCTTTCCTGTTGATGTGGTTGATTTGTCCTTACAGGAAAAAGTGGGAGAGTTTGCCAAGATGTCCAAAATTGAGTTGCTGGAGGCAACTGAGAAGTCCGTGGGACCACCAGAGATGTACGAGTACCACTGCGAGCTCAAAAACTTCCGCAACAGAGAACGAGAACTGGAGGTAAAGTTGAGGAGATACACACATACTGTATATATACACATGTGTAAATATATGTGTGTGTATATATGAGCAGCATTGCAGACCTCAAGCTCTTCCAGGTTTTTCAGTGTTGTCGGTGGTTTGTTTCCCTTCAGAACGTCGTGAAGGAGAAGTCCAGCTTCCTGGAGAAGGCCAAGCAGAGGAATGAGAGGAACAAACTTGATGTGAACCGCTACTACGAAAAGAAGAGGCATGTGGACGTGATCGAGTTGCTTGACAAGAAGAAACCGTGGGTGGTGAGTGGTGGGACTGAAACGCTGACAAATAAACACGGTATGCATTCAGAGTAAAACTGTGTTCTTCCAACTCTGTTATCCCATGACTCATTCCTTCTGGTGCCAGGAGTACGAGACCACCCGTAAGGAGCTTGAGGGGGTGAAGAAGGCGCGGGACGAAGCAAAGAAGGAGCTTGCTGCTCTAAGGCAGACACAGGCGCCCATGCTGAAGAAGATGCAGCTGATTGATGACCAGCTGAAGCCCACTGAGGCACAAATAAAGGCGACGGTGCAAAAGCTTAATGTTACTCTCTCATAGGTCTACAGTATGACAGAGAAGTATGGAAATTATTCACACAGTTTTGTCAATGTGTTGAAGAATTGTTTTTTTACTGTCAACTTATGAAATTGCATTTAGGTACTTGAGAGGTCTAGCTATTCGCTCTCATTGATAGTTCTGAGTCAGGAATCAACCATTAGTGCACCTGAATGGTTTTATGCAAAGCCTTTTTGGGCATTAATGAATCACAAGAATTGTAAGTGCTAGATAAATGAATGAGAGCGTTTGTCTGCAGTACAATGAATACTGGAATGTGATGTTTGTCATGTTATCATCATGATAACTATGTGCTTGTTGTATTTAAGACCGTCGCCACCAAAGAAGCCTGTCTGAAGTGCAAACAGAAACAAGATCAGCTGGATCGAAAACACAAAGAAGTGAGACTGCATTTTTCTTTGTACTCAGAAAAAGGAAGACAATCGACAGCCTAAAACAGAGAAGAGATGAAAACAGAAATGACCATTTGAATGATACAAAAGTGTTATTTATAATTCAGTCCTATTTCATGTAGTCTATGTTGCTGACTTTTCCTGTTCAGTGTGCTTTTATCAGAGTGAAACAGACTACCTGCAGCTGTGTGTTGCTCCTTTTATAAATGACAACTCTCTCTGTTCTTCTCTACAGATTGACGATATTAAACAAACACTGAGACTGAAGCAAATGGAAGAGGAAGACCATCAGAAGCGAATCAGCAACACCAGACGGACCATTGAGGACTTGAAGGCAGAGCTTGCCAAAGTTGGCGACCAACCAGATGTGACACCGCGAATCAATGCTGTCAACGTGGAGCTGAGGCGCATCCAGATGGAGAGAGCCAAGATCGAAGGAGAGAGGTCCGACCTGCGCAGGGAGAAGGCCAACCTCGGTGCTGAGTCCATAAGTGAGAGTCTGAACCAGTTTACATAATCAAAGATCAAATGATTTAACACATGATGCTGTTCACATAGGTACTTTAACTTGTCCGTCAAAGAGCACGTAATAGGCCGCTCTGTCAGAGAACACAATGTGTTTCGTGTAGATAATATTTGTTTATTTGACTTGCCAGTGTTGGATAAAAAGCTCAATGACATGAACAACTTGATGAATGCCAAAGAGGAGAAGCTGTTAAGACGCCACAAGGACACACATACTGCCCTCCAGTGGCTCAGAAAGAACAGACACCTCTTTGCTGGAAATGTCCATGAGCCCATGATGCTGGTGGTAAGTCCCAGTGAACCATGTGGGGTAATGTTCTACGTTAACCCCACCCCATTTAGCGTTTATAAGCAGCATATAAACATTCTATAAATGGTATATAAGACATTATAATGTAGATGTAGTGTATATAAGCAGCTATAAATGTTTATTCATGTAGTAAATGTTTTCATAGAAGTTACAATTTTTTGACAAATACTGTACATTAATAAGCACTTAAGGGTTCTTACCTCTGCATACAACTACATTACAGTGTTATAAATCATTTAGTCAATGTTTAAATGGGGCTTATAAATGCTAAATGGGTTAAAATAAAGTGTCAGCACAATAGCAGGATGACCGAATAAGACAGGTGCGTTCAATGCTAATGGTTGGGATTCACTTTCTTGACATTGGGCAGAGTTCTTCTCTTAAGTGTTTTCTTTTTCACCAAACACTTGAAAGATTAAGTAATCTATTTAGGAAACCTTCCCTCCAGAAACTGATACTTTGCTGATTTGACAGCAGTCAGTATTGTGCTCGTGATGCTTTTTGTATCAATTGCATACGCTGCATGCTAATCCTTTCCTCATCCCTCAGATCAATGTGAGAGATTATCGCTTTGCTAAGTACGTGGAGAACCACATCGCATTCCACGATCTGCGGGCATTTGTCTTCCAGAGAAAGGACGACATGGAGAGGTTCATGACTGAGGTCAGGGTGCTGCAGATTATGATTGTCATGTTGACTCTGGGTGGAGGATGAAAAAAATCAGTCTGAATGCAAATTATAGTTAAACGTAACGTCAGACCAATCTGAAATTTGTGTGGCCCATCTAATATTTACCCTCTCAAATAAGAAATTTTGTTTGATCTTTCCTGAACCTCAGGTCCGTGACAAGATGAACTTGAAGGTGAACTCCATTTCTGCTCCGGAGGAGTTGTGTTCTAAGCGGCAGCCATCCCGAAACATTGAGTCCTTGAGGTATTGACCTATAAAATCAACATAACATTTAAATCTATTTATTTGTGTTTAACTGTGTCTTTGTCTATGACCATTAGATTTTTATTTGTTATTTTTAATTTTTGTACTTTTTCATGTGTAGGCGTTTCGGGTTCTTCACCTACCTACGTGAGATGTTTGATGCCCCTGATGAGGTGATGAGTTACCTCTGTCAACAGTACAGGGTGCACGACGTCCCTGTGGGAAACGATCAAACTAAAGCCATGATAAGAACGGTACATGCTTAATTTTAACCATAATGTTTTCAAACGTTAGGAATATGCTTGAATTCAAATATACTCATTGAAAAATCCTTGATTTGCGTCTTAAAAAAGGAAAGTTTTTTTTTTCTTGTGATCACTCGTCATTCATACCTAGGTAAGTCCTCTGTTGATCCCTTACTGTGGAATATTAGGAATCATTAAATAACTATAATCAAAACATACAATTAAAGTTAATATGAACAGCTGGTAAAAGTAACCATATACATTGATTGCTGTGGGTGTAACATAATTCTGTCAAGTTTATCTTTAGCAATTGCATGTATAGCTTAAATTTAGAAGTGATAAAGGCTTCGAGAGAGTAGTCATTTTTGATTTAGGGACCTTGAAAGTGCTTGAATTCTACCTTGTCTATGGTGTTATAGGTTGGATATCAAAAGAAATTGTGTAGGCTGAAACTGGATATGTCAGTGAGGTCTGTAAATGGGCACCACCCATAAAAATGATATAATCACCTCTTTAAATTGTGCATTTTGATCTAGTGCATTATCAAGATGTCAGAAAGTTGCATTCAAATTAATTAGTTGCTGAATTGAAAATGTAATTGGATTGTGTATTAATTGAGGTATTTTGTCACTGTCAGATTTAATTTGACTGTTTTTTACTGAGGCTAAGTTCAGTGAACTGGTGAACATTTTTCCTGTTATTTCCCAGCTTTTTAATAAAAAGACATCTGTGCTGACCTCAAGCTTTGTGTCCATTTTCTTTCCCACAGGTGATTGAGGAGCCCTACCTCAAGGTGTTATTCACAACAGAGGAGAGGTACACACTGAAGAGGTCTTTCTACTCCAACAAGATTAGCACAAGTAACTCCGCAGTGCACCCTTCCCAGTTCCTCACCATCACTGTGGACGCCGAAGCGAAACGGAAGCTAGAACAGCAGATGATGGTAAGGGAGAGACACATTTGGAAGTGCAGCCCAGGCCCTTTACTTTATATGCAAGATCTCATAAATGTAGTATCTGGTACACTGATAAATATATAGTACATTGAGGCATTTCAACACATTACAGTTTCATTGTTTTAAGAGGTTAAACTGAGGCTAGTGTTTAACTGTTAACCCCCGCTGTGACCAGACCTGTGAGTCGAAGTTGAAAGACACTGATGAGCGCTTGAAGGCCCTGGAGAAGGAAGCCGCTGCACTGGATCACCGTGACAATGAATTGTTGGCAGAGAAGAAGCAACTCTCTGAACTAAAGGGCAAAAAGAGACAACTGGAGCAGAAAATCAGTACCAAACAAGAAAGGTAAATCTGTCATACATAGTCAACAGGCAAAAAATGAAACGTTTTCCTCTGTATCTTGTAATATGTTGACATATGAATAGATTAGTAAATTGTCTCTATAGAGATGTGTTAGTTTGGTTAATGTAAATATGTTGGAATTGGACAAACTCCCTCTTCCCATGTGTTTAGTCTGAGGAAGATGGAGCAGAGTGTTATCGACCTGCAGAAGATTGAAGAGGAGACTAACGTGAAAATTGCAGCTGTCAATTCCCAGAAGGTGTCCACAGTCGCAGAGTTCATAACCCAAATGAAGGTATGGATAAATGAAGTTAGAACTAAGGACCTGTATGTGACTGCTGTGCATTTAACAACTGGTAGGATGACATTTAGGCTTTTATTTTATATATATTGTGATATGGCCTGTTGTCTCCTTCCTGTATTTTCTTTCTCTTTTGCTGGTCCCACACTAGAGCATAATTGTGCAGATTTTGGGCCCGATTCACCCGTCCTGACAATTGCGGGGGTGTTCCTGATTTGTGGCTGGTCTGAAGAGATTATCTGCCCAAACGATCCTATAGTGTGAGGGATTTACAGACCGACTGGTCTTCTCTACTTCGAATTCTAAACATCAAACATGTTTGCTATTTACGACTTGTAAATGTAGTGTGAAGCACCACAGTATGAAATTAAAAATAAATCTTTATTTCCAACTCAGCTTCAGCTGCTGCAAAATGTACTGTATATAGCCATGCTCATTCTGTCTTCTTAGCCATGACATCACTTCACCGGGACTTGTGCACCAGGCATTAATTACTGTACTTCAACATTTGGAATTTTCTGTGTCTGCGTTCACCTCCCTTCTGTGTTTTTAATTTAATTTCTGTCTTTTTTGGACCGGAACTCAACCTTCTAGCGGACGTTTAGTCAAACTTTAATTGATTAAACAGTGAGAGAGGCCATTTTGGCTATTGTGATCATAGATTTTTATGGATATAGCTTCTTTTGTTTTTTCATCTCTTGCTGTAAAAGTGCAAACCTGTCCTCCATAATGTTTCTCCGCCCATTTTCTGTCTTTAAGTGTCTTGACTCTCTTTGTGCCCTCCGTTTCCCTTGCCTCTCCATCGTCTGCAGCTGAGAGCCAAACTGGCTATGAAGAAGGTGCACCTGACTCTGGAGACGGTGGGGTTGACAGCTGAGAAGTCCAAGCTGGAGAATGATTGTAGAGAAGGCGCCACTGAACTCAAGACCATTGATGTAAGTGTCACACACACATACACACACCCCTTTATATATACATCTGCCCTGCTGCACTGTCCGTGATATTAACTCCTGTATCTCACAATCAACTTCTGGTTCTGTATCACTGGTGTATGCTGACTGGCTCAATGGGTTCTTGCAGCAAAAATGCAGCCGTCTGGAGCAGAGGAAAGTCCAGCTGACGGATCAATGCAAAGGCTTGCTGAAGAGAGCGAAGTCGATCTGCAGGATGCAACCTGATGAGTCATTGCCTGAAGACCTGCGAAATGTGAGTGTTTGTTATGTCACTGAATGGAACAAGGCTCTTCCCCTTTTATCACTTTCTATGGAATATTCTCCTTGTAATGTGGTCCAATCGCTGCTCTGAAGGCCCTTTGAACGCAAAATATACATTTTTATAAAATATTCCTGGTTCTTGTTTTGTGTTAATGCAGGCTTTCAGCAAGCTGCCTGACACGCTGGACGAGATCGATGCCATGCTGAACGAGGAGCGGTCCAGAGCTGAGTGCTTCACTGGCCTCAGTGAAAGCGTAAGAGCACATGAGAATCAGCTGAGGGTTTCATTTGTGTTTACTTCATTGTGGTTTTTGATTTTGTACATAATCATACATAGCCTATCTCTTCTAGCTCATGACCATCTGTTCTGGCCTGGGAATCCGGTTCGGTTTTAATTTGGAAACCTTAGAACTCATTAGAAACGCCCTTTATTTATTTATTTTTTATATCTCCAGGAAAGTGGAATCAGATCATAGAAGCCGTTCTCTTGTTATGCATTACTTTATTCGTAGCAATTTTTTTTTAGTGTTTGCTTTCTTACTTCTTTGGCCAGAAATTGTCGGGAATACATCGTGGCATGTACCCTCAAGAGTGTAAATGTTTGTCACATCAATTCTCTCTGCTTTGAAGGTTGTCGACGAGTACAACAGGAGAGAGCAGGAGATCAAACATCTGGAGAAAGAGCTGGAAGATAAGATCAATGCCCTTAATGCCTACCGACAGAACATATCAGAGGTACGTGATGTGTCACTGCTGTAATTCCTCTGTTTTGTAGAGAAATATGATTCCGTTTGTGATTTCAGATGACAGCATGGCCATCCTGTGTATAAATGTGTTTTTTTATAGTGATTTCTGGGTGTGTCTCTCACAGGCTAAGGAGCGCTGGCTGAACCCGCTGAAGCTACTGGTGGAACAGATTAATGACAAGTTCAGTGATTTCTTCCGCTCCATGCAGTGTGCAGGAGAGGTGGATCTGCACTCAGAGAATGAGGTAAATGCTGACACACACAAAACAACACACGCATTTAATCTGACATCTGAGGGTCAAAGGGCGATTTCAGTGGTTGTCTCCTTTTTAATTCATGCAAGCTTACGAGGGTTGCTCATAATTAATCATTCACATAAGATGTTGGTATTTGTAACTGAATTACGCACAAGCCTATATAATCCTGTCATTAGTCCTTCATTAAATGACTGCTGTCTTTCATTGCAGGAGGAGTATGACAAGTATGGGATCCGAATTCGGGTGAAGTTTCACAGCAGCACTCAGCTCCACGAGCTGAATCCCTACCATCAGAGTGGCGGAGAGCGCAGCGTCTCCACAATGCTTTACCTCATGGCCCTGCAGGAGCTCAATCGATGCCCCTTTAGAGTGGTGGATGAGATTAATCAGGTAATTCTCTCATACACATACAGTCAGCTTTTTTTTTTGTGACAATATGAATGGAAGAGTTTTTCTTAGAAATGCATATGGTTTAGGAGCAGTGCCAAAATATGAAACTAGAAAACATTCTAGCCCGAGTGCAGGAAAAAGGGATTTTACTTTCTGGGAATTCACATTCTGGGAATCCTGCACCAAAACGTGAAGTGCTTTATAAATGGCTATGTAGTGGTTCTCGTCCTATCTCAGGAGTGATTTAGGACAATTCTGAGCAAGGAGGGCACAAAAACATGCACCTCACTGAGGTGGTATGGTCAACCCTGTTTGCTAGGTATGACACATTCTTTTAAAAGGTGCGATTGGTTGAACAAAAAAAAATGCACACTTAATGATAATAGACATGGAATGGACAGTGAAATTGATAGGCCTAATATAATTTAGTCTCTAATAAGATGTGCTGTAATTATGAATACTATTTTATGTAATGAACATCTCTGTTGAATAGAAGCTAGGATCTAGTCTTAACTGTAAGGGAAAATTTGCAGAAAAGGTCATTATTCTAATTTTCTTAGAATTTTGTCACTAGGTGTGTTCAAAGGAGTGTGCAAATGTTTATTTTATTTATTTTATTTAGTTTGCCTGCAAGCATTTAATGCAAAAGTTAGTTGTTGCCTGCTTGCTTATGTGGATGTGACTGAGGCTGTTTCTCTCTTTTGTGTAGGGAATGGATCCTGTAAATGAGAGAAGAGTTTTTGACATTGTGGTCAGCACGGCCTGCAAAAAGACAACATCCCAGTACTTCTTCATTACACCCAAAGTAAGTGTTGGAACCTTCTAATGAGCGAGTGTTGAGATGGTAAAAAGTACAACACAGCACACAAAGAACAAATGGGAGGAGATTTATAAGAAGGCTTGTTTTTAAAGATTAAAGCTTAAAACTGCCCAAAGATTCCACAAATCTGATAGATTGGGGACAAGAGGATTGGCTAGAATCAGTATTTTTCTACTAACAATGGATTATGTGACTACTTGTATTTGAAAGGTGTCGCTCACAGTAATGAGAGAGGGAGACAGAGAATTATCACCCAACTCTGCCGCTCTCCTAAGCTCTATGCAGCGTTTTAACACCTTTCAGCTCAGGTTTTACAATTTGCTACTTTACTGTTTTGATTCCGTAAACATGACTCCAAATAAATTGCCAGCATTGGTCTGTATCTGCCGGGTTTGAATTAAAGCTAACAAGTTCGCTATATCATGATGATGAGGTTTAAAATGTTTTGTGCGAAACTGTATCTGCTGTATGATGTTGGTGCACCCATGAGAGCCCATGCTGTTGGTTTTTCTGAACTTCCACTCCTGCCGTGTTTGTCTTCAGCTGCTGCAGAATCTTCAGTACGATCATGAGATGACCGTCCTTTTTGTCCATAACGGCATCCACATGATTGCCCCCAAACAATGGGACAAGAGTACTTTCATCAGACGGCGTCTCCAAAGAAAAGCCAGGGCATGAGTCCACCAGGCCGAGCTGTCCTGCCTGGATTCAATTAGTTTCCAGTTCAATGCGTTCAAAATGTTCAACAGTTATTATAAAAGAATACGTTCTGTTTGTTTTAGAAAGATTTACTCTACATTGAGCATATTTGTTTTTTCAGTTGTGTGTGTGTATATATATATATATATATATAAAACATTAACTCTTGAGATAAAAAATATGTTCAACTATCTCATCTCTTAACAGTTTACATGCATATGTTTATACTGTATATTTGAATAAAGTATTTTGCTATTTCTGATCTAAATGGGTATATTACATTTATGTAGAATATTAATTAAATATCTGATAGATGGTATTCTTTGCTTGAATACTGCATCAGTACGATGTGCAGTATGAAGTAGGAAATTATGTTCGGCATAAAACATGAACAGACGATTTTACATGTAAAATGCAATAGAAAATAGGAAGAAAATGCACATATTGGTTAGATTTGTCATTGTGCTTAAATGTATATGATGTTTGGGGGGAAATCTGCACAGAAGTGAAATCTGCAAACACTATTGTGCATAAACAGCCAAATGATGCAGAAGTACACTTCAGGTTTATACCTTCATTACATATCCACTTGGCCATTTAAATATCTCGGTAATATCTCGGTTATGTGACAGATGAGTGAGCTAAGTGTTGGTCCTTTCTTTTCAGTGATTTATTGAAAGTTTTGTGGTAACTCTGAAATCATGCTCAGTGTCTTCAGTGTTTGCTTTCCATTAATCACTTTTCAGCATTGAAATTTCTATATTAGGCATCTGATGTTGCTAGTAGTACTGGAGGCTTCATGTTGAATAGGAGCTGGCATCCTTCTCCCAGGCGTAGCCCTTGTTTGAAAAAGCCTGTGGAGAGAGGAAAAAAAGGGCATTGTATTGATATTTGGGACACACCTAGTTCCAGACAAAGCCAGATTCTTCCCAGACTCACTGGGTTTAGGTTGGAGTCAGAATCCACCCGTCTGAGAATATTAGGTTTGTTAATTTTAGTTTCTCCGCACATCTGCTGCAATGACTGGGGATCATAATATAACTAACCTCACCTGTGCTTCACTTAATGTTGTAAATGGGACCCTTCTGTGGATCAACCCACACTCTGTATGTCCTGCTTTAGGTTGTCCCGTTTCCTGTAAATTACCATGAAAAATGACAAATGAACACGGTTGAATTAGAGTCTTGAAATGTCACAGCTGACACAGTGAAGCTGTTCTGCCAGGCCACAAACGTAATGTCACAAACACCCACCTTTGATCCTCAGAGAGGGTCTCCTCCTGGTATAAAATCTGGTTCTTTCTCCAGAAGACGTCCTTGTGGTGATCGTAGACCGATTTTAGTTGGAAGTCGAGGCTGTCGTTTGGAGCCTGAGGTGGAGAAATGAGCGATGCATTCAAAGTACTGAGTTTGCCTTGAAAAATGTTTCTGGTTTCACAAGTGAAGGTTAGACTCATGCTGCCTGGAAGGTTACCTGATGCTCATAATACATGATACTTCGCCGGTTGCTGGCCAAAGTGGCTGTATCATGGAGGCGACTCCAGGGTTCCTCTGTTTGGGCGATGTGAGTTGGTTTATCATATGTTTTTGTCTACGCAATGGGGGAGGAGAAAAAATTAATTCCAAATTTACAAAGAAATTGTTTTTGATGAAAATTACAGCACAAAATGTAAATGATGGGTCACTTTTATTGCTAAGGCTGGTTTAATGTGTGGACTGATATATTTCAGACAAGAGTTTTCAAAAGTGCATATGCTTTAGAGTGAATTCCTGCAAATGTAGCAGTGCAATAGTGCTCTATAATAATTGATTTGTATTATTGAACTTTAGTCACCAAAGATGATCATTTTGTTAGAATTTTAATCTACAGAATGACCCAACAATGACTGAGCTCAAATATGTCACACAAGCATGTTGCTTTGGGTAGCACCTATAGTGAACAAACACTTCAAAATTGAAGTATTTTATGCAAAATGTATAAATGAGAACCTGAGAGAAACAATTGGGACCGTTTTGGTGACTATTTGGGGTAGATTAAATGTTTGTGAGATACAACAGAGATAAATTGGTGGAAAAGTTTTATTTCTGTAAGTAACTGGTGTGTTGCTGTATACGTATATATGCTGTATATTTCCATTAACATAAAATATACTTTTTTCTTTAATCTCTTGCATTTGCAAGTTGAAGTATTCTCATGCGTTTAATTGCTGCACAAGACAGGGCTGATTGAATGCCATCATTTTAATTTCCCAAGGCTTTTTTATCAGCTGGGCAAGGTCTCATGGCACTCCAAGGGTTCCCAGGTTCACTGTGCAGCAACCGGTTAATTTAATGGTAACTTTGTTTAGGGATATGGGAATGTGCACCACTAAAGCCCAGTATCAAGTGATATGGGCCTTAAGGCCATACCTGCTTTATTACATGGTCTTAAGTCCATGTCTTGAAGTGAGTCCCTGTGTCATTATTTCAGTTTTGTGCTTACTGCGCATCCTGCATAGTCTTAACTGATTTGTGTTTAATCAAATTATCACACAGTTAGCCGTGGGCCATGTAATATTTCAGCAGGGTGATAATGGGGGCCCCTAGCAGGTTAATATGTCCATGTAGCTAATTCCCAGTATTAAACTGACAACAATAACACATAATATAGTCGATGATGTTCATTCAAAAGAACATGGAGTCGGAATCAAATGCATATTTTAAAATACATCTCAAGTGGTGTTTAGTTTAGCTTCTAGTTCATGTTTTGTTAAGGTAACACAAATGCCAGACAAATAGACCTAGTAGGTTATCAGTAGAAACACCCACCGTCTGTGGCCTGAAGCCGCTGAGAGTGAAGCCGTTTTCAAACTTTGGGGAGGGAAAAGGATCCCGGCCTGACATCTTCTGACAAAAAAGGAAATATTTCTGGAATTTTGCTGTTAGCTTTTACTCCAGCTAAGGAACTCTCCCACAGTGTTTACAACCTAGTTCCTAAGCAACCACAACTTCCGGTTAAACCTTTCAATAGAAAACGATTGTTGGGCCTCTGAGTTGGATGCTGTCTTTATTAAAACAGAGGTGTTAACAAATGATTTCCTCAAATTATCTTATCTTCTGTGCCTTTTGCAACAATGCCAATGTGTCTACTTGCTACTTTATAATGAAGACTTTCCACCACATTATAAGCCATCAATTGCTAAAGAAATACATGCAAAGTCATGGTTTTACTTGAATATTAATACCGATAGCGGCTCACTTCTGCAGTAAATGTCCATATAATACAAGCAGAAGGCAGGTAAAATACAAGTGAGTATTTAAACAGTCAGGCGACGATAAAACGATGATTCAGAGAATAAACACCAGACACCAGAACCAATCACCTCCCAGTATGTGTTCACTATTCAGAGTGAAGCCGCGCCTCCAGCAGCACCTGAGGGCGCAGGTCAACCGGCTGCTCCTACGTCTCCATCACTTCAGCACTGACAGGAGGCGACGATGCAGCCCGGCCCGATACACCCGATCCCTGTTTTACTCTGGCTGCTTTTTGCACCAACCTCTGCGGATTTGCCCATGTGCAAAGAGGTGAGGACATTCACATTGCTTTATTGTCAGCCATTCCTAGATTATAACAACCCATCAAAAGCTAAAGTTACTCATAGTTGTCAATTGTTCCTATTATGACATTTTAATGCGCACGCTAAGATTTCCTCAGGTAAATTATGGATGAGTGGAAGGTTTAAATTGAATTTAAATGGAGCAAAATATGTTTGTATAAAGTATGTATTTGTTGCTCTGAGGTGCGACACATGCAATGTTTCTGAACATTTTGAAAGATAGCTGACCTAAATACTCGTAACAGGCTTCACCCAGTCATTCATATGTCTGATAATGTAAGGAAACGTGTTCAAGTAGATTGGCTTTAGTCTTTAAAATGAAACGCAAAGAAATGTATACATTTTCTGATGGGATGTTTGAATTGACACAATCCAACAGTATTGATTTTAGCAGGACTAGTGAGCCGCTTTGGCCTCCTTCACATATTGTCTGTGGGAAATGAACATATGTTTCGCTAGCCAGTGTTTCTGAATTAGGCTACATTGCGTTTGTCACTTCCCTTCTGCTTGCTTCAGTGTTGTTATGGTTATCACATACTTGTTTTACTAGAACCTCCATGTTACACTGCTCCACTGTGCTCTCCTCGCCCTTCTATATCTGTTTTCAATTTGCATGACAACATTACCGTTTGATAATACTCAGAACATTTCTTTTTTTTTAATTAGCATAGTGTACTCGGAACCTTACCGCAGAATGTGTGGAATTAAGATATCAGAGCTATAAGGGAAAAGGTAGCACAAGCGACCTGTGGACTTTTAGCTTGAGTCAGTTGGGCTTATAGATAATTATGATTTGGGGAAGAGGCCCTGGCAGCAGCTACTTTCATCAGGTGAGTTTGTTTCCATGCCAGTCCTTTGACCATGAGGCACAGTGGTCGTTATGTCCCGTTGCCTTGGTTTCCTCATGTTTGTTCAAAGAAGGCGATTAAGCTACAGCACATCCCCAGTTTGATGCATTTTTACATCAGATCCTACCATCCAGACCCACGTTCATCTGATACCCCAACTACAGCTAATGTAGCAGCACTAATCGAAAACACAGACCCATAGGAGCGTTGCTGATGCGGTGTTTCTGTTAACTATAATCCCACAAGGCTGTGTGTGGGCCTGGATTAGTGTGCTGACTTTCCTTGGACCAAGATCACACTGTGTGCCCAGTCAGTATTCGTGACTTGTTTCAGATCAACAAGATAACCTTTAACATTATGTCACGTTCCAAATGACATCATCACAGGTGAGACAGTTTGTCAGTCACCTGCTGGAACTATCTACAAAAGGCGTCAGAGCACAACAGACAAATACAGCAAAAGCTTTGCACCTGAGCTCCTGCCGTCTCCAAAGTCCTGCGACAACACTGACATGAAATGTTTACAAAAGGATTGGACGAATCAGCATGCCTCCTCCTTGGCTAAGTAAATAAACCCTGAAGGGAGTCTCACTGGTGCCGAGCTCATCCTTGATGAGTGGGATTAACAGTTGAGGCTGCCTCCTGGGCAAATATTAGCTGCAACTTTTATTTGGAAAAGAGGCTTGTCTGGTTTTGGAAAAAGATTCCCGAGGTATAAATCAATCAGGTGACCTGTTTTTAATAGCAGCTCCATTTTCTTTTCATGTGCATGCTGACTTGTATCTTCCTGTATCAATAAAAATCATTTGAAGTATGCTAAGTGTATGTGTATAGTGAATTTTTATCCAGCTGTGTGTATACCTGTGTTTTGTCCCTGCAGTCAGATTATCACTTTGAGTACACAGAGTGTGACGTACTGGGGTCACGATGGAGAGTGGCAATTTCCAACAAAGCTGACACATGCACAGGCCTCCCAGATCCAGTCAAAGGCACTGAATGCAGTGAGTGTTCTACTCTTACATCTCATTTCCTACATTCTCTGCATGCCCTCGATCTGTATCACAGCTTTAAAGTGTAAATAATAAATTGTTACCTCAAATTCATCTTCTATTGGTTCCATGTAATGTTGTCACACCTCCATCATACCTTTCCAATGTGGCCTCTCATTTCTCTTTTTGATCCTTCTTTTTCTTTTATAGACTTCTCCTGTGAGGAGGGCGAGTTCCTCGACATGCAGTCGCAGCAGTGCCAGAAGTGTGCAGCAGGCACCTACTCTCTGGGCACCAGCGTGGCCTTTGACGAATGGGACAGCTTGCCGTCTGGTTTTGTCACCCACGGGGTGACCACGTATGGTGGGGACGCCCACAGTGACTGCTCCAAGTTAGTATATGCCTCACTTGTTTTTACCTTAAAAGCAGGATTCTTTTTCATGTGTCTTGGTTTCACTGATAAATCGAAGCTCTCACTGTTTTCCTAATTTTTTAGAAGCTTATTAATCTGTTTCTGCTGCTAATACCCTTCCAGCTCAACCTGGACACCAAAAGGTGATTATGTAGCCTCAAACACAGATGAGTGCACGGCGACGCTGTCCTATGCTGTGACCCTAAAGAAACCTGGAACTGTGTCTTTTGAATATTTCTACCCTGACAACAGTATTTACTTTGAGTTCTTTGTAAGTGTTTTAAAAATGACTTTTGGTGTTGTCATATAGATGGCTGTTTTTAAAGGGGATATTTGATAACACGTGGCTTGTTTTTTCTCTCCCTGTCCTGTAGGTTCAGAATGACCAGTGTCAGTCTACGGACTCTGAAAGCCGGGGGATGAAGACCTCTGAGAGCAACTGGAGCAAATACAGGGTTTGTCTGAGTGTAGCTTTAGCACTTCATTACACCTGCTGGCATCTGTTTGTAACTTGCTGGAGAATTCACACCAGAAGAGCTCTCAATTTTCTTCCTTTCTCATGTTCACATTCACTCTGTGTAGGTTGAGCTGAGTAACGGCAATAATGTGCTGTATTGGAGAACCACTATGTATACTCTGCAGGGCAGTGCTGCCAAACCTGTACTGTTAAGAAACATTGCCATCTCAGGTAGGTTATCGCCTGTAGTTTCTGTTCACTCCTCAACTGCTTTTTCCTGTTAATGATTACAGGTTGATTGGTGTTTTTTTTCTTTCAGGGGTGGCCTACACATCAGAGTGTTTCCATTGTAAACCCGGCACCCACAGTGCAAAACTAGGATCCGCCCGCTGCACCCCCTGCCCCGCTGACACCTACTCCAACAAGGGTGCAACTGTTTGCCATCAGTGTGAACCAGACACATATGCAGGTATGCATGATTGCATTTGTAATGTTCTGTTCACTCTTAAACATAATTCTTGTAGATATGTATTACAACCATTACATATTTGCATGTCGCCGCACACACACACACACACACACATACACATACACACAGCAATCTGCATGCAAATACGACATTCACTGCTTGTAGTTACAGAGTGTGTAAGGTTTGTCTTATCAGTGGATCTTAATGTGAGCTGTGTGCTTTCCCTTGTCCCCGCCCTCTCGCTCCCCTGGCTTGGTTTCTATTTGTCCAGAGGCTGGTTCAGGGAGCTGCAAACCGAGACCTGCATGTACAAACAGTGACTACTTCTACACCCACACTCCCTGTGATTCTGAGGGAAAGGTAACGTAGAGATTGACAGTCATGCAGGTTCAGTAGAGGTGAACAGAGAGAGAGAGTTTTCACTTCTGCTAGCAACCATCTGGTGTAACTATTAGGTTTATTTAAATATACATTGTCTGGGCTGATTGCGTATGCCCACAGAGCCACTGGGGGCTTCTTTCATGTAGTCATGTGTGGCTTGCTGTGTACCTCAGACGCAGCTCATGTACAAGTGGATTGAGCCCAAGATCTGCAGAGAGACTGTGGAAGGAGCTGTGAAGCTGCCCGCATCAGGGGAGAAGCAAACCTGCCCCCCATGTAACCCGGGTTTCTTTGTCACCAACTCTTCCACCTGTGAACCCTGCAATGAAGGTTTCTACTCAAATGGAACAGGTGCAGAATCAGCACACTCTTATACTCTTATGCTTTATCTTACATACTTGTCAGACTGGAGTTGTACAGTAGCACAAGTGTGGCTGTAAAAATCACTAAAACTGATTAGACTTGAGTGATACCTTTTTACCTTTAATGGAGACCCCAGTGGTAGTGCCATCACATTCCTGTTGTATTTTCCAGTTTGTTAGTACATGTACACCCTTACATTATAACACATTATTTACTCACAGCCTGTTCCAGGTGCCCTGTTGGCACGGAGCCCGTGGTGGGTTTTGAGTACAAATGGTGGAACATGATGCCGAGCAACATGAAAAGCTCCATCTTCCATCAAGAGTTCAGCGACTCCGAACACAGCACAGGTGAGGCGTAGAAGGACACCAGAATGACTAAAACAGCCAGAGGTTGGAGGGTAGCACAACACACAACCACCCGAAAAGCAAATATATGGAAATGAAAAATGTAAGATAAGGACAATGAGAACATCTTTCATAAACATAAAAACAAATCAGCTCCAGCATTTGACAAAATAATCTTGAAGTGAAAATGTCCAAAAGCTAGTAAGGTTGACCTTGAGTTAAAATTATTTTGTCAAACTACTATTTCAAGATCAAAAATGAACTTTCATGTTTAGCCGCAGCATTACTTCCTTATTTAAAGTATGTGTGAGTGATTTATGTCCACCTGAATTACTGTGTGTGTCTACATTCCTAGAAGGATAGCATAGTGGAGTTTGTTATTGTTTTTAATTTATGTGTATGGACAGCATGGGAGGTGGCTGGAGAGTATGTCTACACCACACCTGGGGATCAGGACTCAGATCTCTTGATGCTCACGCTAAATGTCCCTGGATACAGGTAAAGTCAAACAAGTCCCTTAATGGAATTAAACATAAAAGTTGATGTATATCCTAGTTGAAATGTCACTTCTGTCCGCAGGCTGCCTCAGTCCATCGCCAAAGACAATGAACGGAGCGCACTATCTCGCATCACCTTCGTTTTTGAGACCATGTGTACAGCTGACTGCAAACTCTATTTCCTGACGGTGAGGGAACCTTTCTTCTCACATATAAGCTTCAGGATGTATATGTATAAAAAGGACTGGCATCCATATAAATATATGTAAGGTGAGTGTATTTCTCTGCAGGGTTATAATCAGTGGAATAATGATGTGGTGGAGCAGTGGAAAGGCAGCAACAGGAAACAGTCGTACTCCTACCTGATCCAGAGCAACAGCACCGTCAGCTTCACTTGGACATTTGAACGGACGGAGGACTTTAAGACGGTGAGACACATTCACACATCCTGAATATCACTTTTGATCTATGACCATCCAACAGCTTCACTCCCCCAGCGTTAAAAATCATGTTTTGTCATTCACTGGTCAAGCGGTAAATTGTTATTTCATTTTCACAGTCATCCCTCCTTCTTACTGGACAGCCAAAGCCAATTCTACAGCACTCTATCACAGTGAATTCAAATTATCTTCATCTTTTAGTATGTGCAAAATTACTCGTCTCTCTCATTGTTTCTTCTTTTTCTTCTCTCCTTCTGCACACTTTGTAACTTCTGTTTTTAAAGCTTACTTAGTTACAGTCAGACACGTGAGAGGAATCCTGACACATTAGCCATTATAAAGGTTTTCATTTATATGATGCATGAGGATTTACAGTGATATGTACTGTACAACCCTCATTTCCTTCAAGCAGCACAGAGCACAACATTGTGTGTAGGGCGACTCAGCTGCTGAGCGACACCTTGCGTTTCTCTTCCCCCAGGAGAGGAAATACAGTGGTGACGTTGCCAAGATCTACTCCATCCTCATCACCAATGTGATCGGAGGTGTGGCCTCTCAGTGTCGCCGCTGTGCCCTGAGGTTTTCTAACGCAGGCTCCGCCTGTGTTCCCTGCCCACCGGGCCACTACATGGTCAATGGGACAGGAGTGTGTATGAGCTGCCCGCCAAACACCTTCATCAGGGCTGATCAGCCTGTCGGAGAGGCTGCTTGTGTTCAGTGTGGACCAAACACAAAGAGTAACAAGGTAAAGGGAACAAAATGGTTTCCACTGAACAACTCTAAATACAAGCCCTGACTAAATCTGTCAGTGATTTTCATATATTTTCAAGACTATGTCACTACACTGAACTGTTTTTAGTTTAAGATATAAAAATGTATTTAATTTATATTTCTGTCAATGTGCAGATGGCTTTAAAAACGTCACCGCGTGTATTGTTTCATATTCTTAAAAGGTTTTTATGTTTGTTTCTTTGTGCTCTTTTTATGGTCTACACATGTTGTGTCTTATGGGTTAGGGTTAGATCTGCACTTACCTGTATGAAAGGTCCTATACAAATAAAGTTTGATTTGATTTGATACTGTAACAGTGGACAGAATGAGGTGTTTATTTGCCTCTACATTCCAGCTAATATCAGAATATACCAGTTGTATTTTTCGGGTGTGTGGTACGTGAGATTATTCCACCCACTGTAACATAATGTGATGTATATCTAAATGCATTTATCTCTCCATCCTCAAGGCCCACGCAGCTTGTCTCAGTGACTGTACTTTGGGCGTGCAGTTGGGAGGGGGAGCACTGCTGCACTATGACTTCTCTCCTCTAGCCAACGTCACCAGCTTCCACAGCAATCCCCGCTTCACCAGCAAAGGCCTGAGATATTTCCATCACTTTAATTTGGGTCTGTGTGGGAACGAGGTGAGAAGCTGCAATCCTGATGACTTTGGATTTAGTAAAATGTCAGTTGGATATGCAATTTGACCTGCGTTGTCTCTCTTACAGGGCAGAGTGCCGGCCATCTGTGTGGACAATGTAACAGAGAGTCAGAGAGAGGTCAAGGGTTACGTCTGTCAGTCCACTGTGGTTCCCTCTGACATCAGGAGTCAGACCGTGGTGTCCTCCCAGCCTGTCCTTATTGGTGACTCACTCATCGGTATGGACTGAATGCTGCACATCCCATCTATTGTTGCAAATGAGAGGATTTGTTTGTAAGGTTTGTCATTCACTGAAAAAGGCGTGTTAAAAATTTTCTGATCTTAATTAAGGGCAACACACTGGCGATGTATGTACACTTTAAAGCACACTCAGCCTCTGTTTAGGCCTTCTGTTTCATCGGAATGTTTCACTTTCAATACAATGTGATGATTGTTTTTATAACCACTAATGGTGCTTCAGTTACAATTTTACGGTATATTGTCTAGTCTTCCGAGATGCAGGATCGTATCTAAAGTGCTACTAAATTATATGCATCAAATAACTTCTATTAATTTCTCAGTGGTTCCCAATGTAGGGAATGGGACCCCCACAAGCCGTCACAAGCTGAATCTAAGGGTTTGTTTCATTATTAACGGGGTACAAAATAAAATAAAAAATTGCTCAACCACTTGCACCACCATGAGGCTGATAATTGTGATTTTAAATTAAGTGTCTCAACAACGGGCGGCACGGACCGTTATAGGTAATGGATGGATGAAATTTGGTACAAACAGTTGTACTCCCGTCAGGATGAATTGTAATATCTTTGGTGATCCTCTGATCTTTTTGACCAGTGCCAGCATCAGGTCAGATTTCTGATTTGTCCAACTTTGGTTTATGACCAAATACCTACAAAGTTAATGTTGTTCCCATCAGCCTCGGCGGTACTTTGTATTTAGTGCTAATCACCAAACGTTAGCATGCTAATACACTAAACTAAGATGGCGAACATGGTAAACATTAGACCTGCTATTGTGTGCATGTCATTATATCAGATACCATGTACATGTCTTGTTATTCTGAAGGTGTGACCACTGACACAACCCTGAGTGGCATCTCCTCTCCAAAATGGCTGTTTCCCTCTGCATCCGGTCTGCCAGATGTCATATTCTATTACAAGTATAAGATCACAATTATTCACTTATTTTGTTTCGTTCATCCACTGTGGTGCTTTCAATTCCACGTTTCTAATAGTACATTTTTCATATATTTCACATTTGTTTAATTATATATCACATTATGCAATTTAAGACCTGTATGTTCCTTATGTTTGTGATATGTCCAGGTCCAGTGAGACCACTCAGGCTTGTAAACATGGCAGGTCAGCCGCCATCAGACTGAGGTGCAATCCCGCACTGACCGCTAAAGACCTCATCACGCTGCCAAGGTATCTTTCATTGTGACCGAGCTCAACTTTTGACTTTACAAGAGTTGTCCAGGCAGCATTTAATTTGACACACATTCTGTATTACAACAGCCATGTCACATACTGGGCTCTGTGAATCTGAACTGTGGACAAAGTGACTCCTTGGAGATCATGTAAAGCCTGTAATAATCCGTCTTACCTTGTTTTCCCCCACAGTAACTGTTCAGAGGGGACGTGTGATGGTTGTACTTTCCAGCTTTTGTGGCAGAGTCAGCATGCATGTCCACTCTGCACCAAAAACCACTACAGAGAGATTGTCAGCGCTTGCATCCAGGGGATACAGGTAAAGTTGCACTCACATGGACATAATAATTAATTACCTCCTCAACCTCACAAACCCATCACAGGTCCATCACACACTCTTGTTGTATGGAAAGAAATGCTTAAACATTCTAAGAAGTTAAATTATGTCAGATTGTAGTACAAGAATAAAATTAAATAAAGGACAATGGGAATTCTCCATTTCATTTGATAATTTAGTCTTGGATTTCAGTGTACTCTGGGACTGGCAGATACATAATGTTTTATCTAACTTTTACATTTAAAGGAATAGTTTGACATTTGGAGAAATATGCTTATTCACCTGCTGGGTGAAGATTTAGATGAGAGGATTGATATCACTCTCATTTCTGTCTGTTAATTAGAAAGCTACACGTAGTGGCCAGTAAGCTTAGCTTAGCACAAAGACTGCGAACAAGGGAAAACAGCTAGCCTTGATCTATCAAATTTTAACAAAATCAGTCTACCAACACCTCTAATAGTAATTAATTAACAAGTTACAACTTGTTTGTTTAATCCCTTCACAAAACAATGTGTAAAAACTTAAATTTGCAGTTTTATGGGGGTTTTGTATCGGATTGAGTAGCAACCAGAGCCAGGATAGCTGTTTCTGGATGTTTCCAGCTTTAGTTTTAAGTTAAGCTAACTGGCTGCTGCCTGTAGCTTTACATTTAAAGGACAGATATCAGAGTTGTATCAATCTCTCATCTAACTCTCTGCCAGAAATGAAATAAGTGTATTTTTCCCAAATGTCTATTCTTGTAAGGAAAATACTGAAAACATCAGGATTCAAAGTAGATGACTGATATGTGTCCAGACAAATCTAACAATATGTGTGTGTGTTTCAGAGAACCACCTATGTGTGGCAGCAGCCGCTGCAGTGTTATGGAGGAGAGTCACTACCGGCGCAAAAAGTCACTGCTTGTGTGACTCTCGATTTCTGGCTCAAGTTTGGCGTTTCCACGGGAACAATTGCTGCTGTGCTGCTTATCAGTATCAGCTGCTATTTCTGGAAGAAGACACGCAAGTGAGACAGCAATGATATATTATACTAGTAAATAAGATTAAAGCTAAAACCTAAGCCAATAATATGAAAACTTTCATTTATGTTGACAAGATGTCATTCCTGTCATTCTCTGTCTGCAGATTGCAGTACAAGTACTCCAAGCTGATGATGAGCTCTGGGGGTAAAGAGTGTGAGCTGCCCACTGCAGACAGCTGTGCAATAATGGAGGGAGAGGATGCAGAAGATGACATCATGTACCTCACCAAGAAATCCTTCTTCACCAAAATTAAGTCCTTCTCACGAGAGGTCAGTAACCCCTCTGTTCACACATTAATTGAGTTACGTGTAAGGCAACTTTTCATGTGTTGTGTTCTCATCGCTGTGTTTTCAGAGGACATCAGATGGATTTGACTCGGTTCCACTTAAGTCATCATCTTCGCGCCAGCAAAGAGAAGAGGAAGACTCCGATGATGCTTAATTCAGAGGATGAATAGATGCTTCTACACAGGGCGCTGAGGAAGTGCTTTTAGACAAACGGTTTCACATCAAGGAGCTTCAACAGATGGAGTCACAAAAAATGGAGATATGCTGTTGAATTCATTCTATTTATTTAAAAGGATATAACCCGCTAGGTTGCCAAACCTAAGTCTCCATATTGGGGATACTCTGTATTTTCAAAGCCCAATGGTGTACTTCAAAATTATATAAGAACCAAACTGTGGATGAATTGTTGTAGATTTATGAGTCTGTGTACATTTTACATAACTGTGAGTTTGTATTTCATTTTTTTCTCTTATCTTCTTTTAGTTTTTATTAGGCTATCCTGTTTTTTATTTGACAAAGTCATGTAGTTCAGTCTTATGTTATTTAGCAATATGTGAATTATATTTGCTACAGCTTTTGATAACCTCTTCTGCTGTGCCAAAGATTACGATGCAGTCTTGCTTTATTTAAGTGAAGACATTTTCTACAACAAAAAACAACTAATGTCCATCTCTAGGATTTATGAGTGACCTCTAATGCTGCTTTCAGGTGCTCTTTGTAAGACCATATTGCAGAGCATGAAACTAATTCTATCACTTCACAGTACAGAATACTTTAATGTTACTACTTTATATGTTTATATGTGTTTTCATGTCCTGTTGATTGAAGAAAATACCTCCTATATCAAAAGTAGTTTTGTGGTTTTTGGTTAAATTAAGAAAAATACAAACAGGGTGAATTTTAACTTAGTCAAAAGCAAAAATATGCACATGTAATAGATGTTTTAAATATTTTACCATGTCATGGTAAATTAAACATGGTCAAACAGAAACACATATTAATGATCATAATGCATCCCTTCTTTAAAGCTCATATTTTAAATGTCACAGCTTGCTAAATCAAGTATGATTATAAGCTATGGTGGAATGTTAGTACTAAGTACTAAGAATGTTTACTTAAGTATACTTTGAAATCACTACAATTCAGAATGAAATACTGTACTTTTTACTCGTTTTACATTTTTTGGATACTAGTTACATTGCAGATTAACATTTTACATACAAAACGTGGTCAGTTTATAAATGTAATGTATGGTTATAGAAGAACTAGCCAACACTATATTAAACGGTTCAAAGTAAACTCCCCATGACCATTTACAACATTAGAATGCTGTTTAAACGTTAATGCATTAGTGGTAATCATCCAATAATATACTATAACATAATATAACACTAACAGGGGCCATTCTGCTGCAGTAGTCTGATGCCATTAGATACTACTTGATCTGACATTTTCAGCTTAAACAGTTGCTACAGACACTCTCGGTCTCTGATAGACATCATCAGTAGGCTGATGCCGGGAAACGATTTTTGTTATCTCGGTTGGTTATGTCGTTATCACGAGAAAACGGCATTAAATATATATTTGCAAGCACGGCCATTCTCGGGATTCCGTATGTAATCGAGTATTTTGCATTGTTTTCTGCTCTTGTTACTCAAGTAAAGGACCTAAATAATAATTCCAACGCTCACTTTGTTTTAGAATTCCACGATTTTGACTGTTGTGTTGAGAGGGAATGTCAGTTGTGTGTTTCCGTGTAGCGCCTGAAAGCAGCACGGGTTTCAGTGTCTTTCGTCTGCTTTCTTGGTTGTTCCACGTTTTGCTCTCGCGAGACTTGCGATGTGCCGCAAGCGGGGCGAAATCTCGGGAGCTGTCTGAACACGAGCGGACGGAGGAACAAACAGCGTGAAGATTGTAAAAAAAAAAAAACGTGCATTCAGCAGACGGTGATTCTGCAGCAGTTCGCAAGAAAGGCAGCGCGGCGACTTTTGGTTATTTAAAGTTCTCCGACGACGAGCAGCACTGAATTTGCCTTCGCTTTTCGTAACTTGGGGAAAGTTTAACTCCGCGGCTGCGCGGCTCGGAGCAGAAAGTCACGTCGGTGGTCGGCAGTTGGTTCTGCAGGAATGTCGCAGAAAGCGAGACCCAAGTTTTATCGACAGGACGTCAACAAGACGATATGGGAAGTCCCGGAGCAATACCAAAAACTGTCTCCGGTTGGCTCTGGCGCTTACGGATCCGTGAGGTAAATCACTTTTTTTGTGTTAGTGTGTGAGCAGCTTAGTCGCCCAACTTGACCTCCATTCATTTAACGGTAGACGAGGCCTGTGCTGCAGATGCTAAAGTTAGGTTAGCTCGTCCCGACTGTTGCTTAGCAAGGTGGAGCCACGATGCGCTTCTCAACACGAAAAATAAAACCTGTTGACTTGTTTTCCACTTGCGAAGCTGTGATTGATCGTAGCTAACTTTAACACACGTCCACGCACGACACACTGCAGGAGGCTGCTGTCTTGCAGTAACGTTGAACTGTTGGGGGGGAAGAAGTGTGCGAGTCTTTTATCTGATCGTGTCGCGACCACAGGACGGAGAGATAAATCACTATCTGTAGTTACTCACTCGCTGTAGCTGCACATCCTGTTTCCAGTGGCTCCTTTAACGTCGTCTGGTTTGGAAAAAGAGATTTTCTTTGTATTTTAGGTTATGTAATCCGAGCAAGTTAGGATGAGGTTGGCAAATGCTGTTGGGTGTTTGGAAGGATCCCGAGAATAGCTGGTGTTTCTGACTCGCCACACTCATGTTGATAATGTGACAATATTTCTGTTATTGGAGCCTTCATATCAGTATTTAGTCTCAACTGATGATGTCTCAGAGTGAAAGACGATATACTCTTGTTTTTTGTTTTTATTCATTTTTGAATAAGATTTTCACTCATGTAAAACAGTTGACATTCATCACCAACCATTTTGGCCATAGATGAGTCGTCATCTAGAAAGGAAAAATGTCTCCTTTGTTTTTGCCTGGTGTTCTGACATTTTTCTAAGACTAAATGAAAATTATATTAGGTGTATAAATAACCGGCAAGAGTGGTTGAAAATGAAAATAGCTGTTATTTGCAGCCCCAGTCCAGGCAGTTGTGTGACTTAACTGTAGCACAGCCAATAAGACCAGGAATGGACGTCTTTGTCCCAAATGATGTGTAGTCTCATCAAATTATCAATATAATTCCAATATATTTTCCAGCCTTAATGAAAACGGCTCGATCCTTTCCAGTAAGGGTAAACACATTTGCAGCACAGAGTTATTTGCAGTTGCAGTGGAGTTTGCCTCTTGACTTTTAAAAGACCTTGCTGGTGAGGTGGATTTTCTTCCTGCTGTTTTCTGGTAAAAGTGTAAGCTTTCACAGGATACACTCTGCTGATTAAATAGGTTGTGCTGATCCTATCTAGGACACAACGTTGTCAGCGGTACACTTGATTTAGTGGGCAGATGTTTGTTTTGCAAATGGAGGCGGACAGCTGTGCTGTTGCTGGGCAATAGGATAATCTGTTGCTGGTCAGATTACTGTCTGCTCACCAGTGCATTGACTGTAATTGTTTTTTTTTTCTTTTCTTCCAAACACTACACCGGCTTATATGGTCATTGTTGACATAATGGACGCCACCCTACGTTTACTGTGACTCTCCAACCAGTTACACGGGCACTGCGTAGCTTTAACTGATCGTTGGGCTAAACTTTGAGATGGCACATACCTGAAAAACCTCTGTGTAGCTTCATCTGGTATTAAAATAAAGTTATGTTACACTTTTTGGCCTTTGGAAGCTCCTTTTTCTATTCTGATAACTGACTTCTATTTTTGAGGTTGAGCACCCAGTTTCTCTCTCTGGTATGCATTTGTTGTCTTTTTATTTGATCTATATTTATAATTGTTATAATTATTTCATAATTTCATAAATGCATGTTTTAATAGCTTGACATGTGTGCACCCACATTTGTACTGACGACAGAAAGGCATCGGTAATGGTTGATATTGAAGGAAAATATTGGACCTATCAGCTTCAACAACTTGTGATACTGGTGCTCGCCTGGTCCCACTGCTTTCTGATTCCTAGCAGCAGTCATAGGTGTGTGTCCACTGGCTGTGACTATGGTTAGGTGAGCGGAGCAGGAGGAAGGGTTTGGTTTGGCTTAGAGACAGTCAGCCTTTAGAGAGCAGGACAGACTGCAGGCACGGCTGCTCCTAATCTGCTGAGAGATGACATTTTCTGCTGATGTCACCCTTTTCCAGCCTTCAGCAGCTCATACTGCACCTAGTTTGGTGTTGAGAGCAACCGCAGCCAATTCTGAGCAGTAACTGTTTTTCCCATCTGCCTACAAATGACAAGCTCGCTTCTCATTTCAGGGTCAAAATGTGCAATAGATGTCCGCTTCTAGGTTTTATTCTTTAAATGAGTTCGTGCTGACAAAAAATTGTTGCGTGTAAGTAGGGTTGTAGTGACAAATGTATTATTACTGATGTTTGCCCACTTTTTTAACAGTGCTGCGTATGATATGAAGATGGGTTTGAAGGTAGCTGTGAAGAAGCTTTCTCGCCCATTTCAGTCCATCATCCATGCCAAGCGAACATACAGAGAGCTGCGGTTGCTAAAGCACATGAAGCATGAAAACGTGAGTGTTCACTTGTTTTCACTTCCCTTTGTGGTGAACAGGCATTTAAAACATTTGCAGTTTAAATAAAGTTGTAGTTGATCTCTGTGTTGTTAACTTGACAGTGGTTTCCCTATTTTTGCAGGTGATTGGCCTTCTAGATGTCTTCACCCCTGCTACCTCTCTGAAGGAATTCACTGATGTGTAAGTTGAATGCGTTTGTTCTTCATCCCAAGTTTCCCTCTGCCCTTTGGCTCGGGGTCACTTCAGCAACATTTGTTTTCAATTCAGTTTTATTTATATAGTGCCATATCAGAACAAGTTATCTCGGGGCACTCCATCATATAGAGCAGGTCTTGTGTGTTGCACACACAGTTCAACAAACTGCAGCCTTTAGTTTCTCAGCAGCAGTCAATCCGAGCTGTGGCTGGGAAACACCTGGAGACAGGCCAGCTGACTAAACACAGTGGAGCATTTCTTAGACTGTCCACTTTGTTAGCTATTCATGCTCTGGCTGCTGCAAGAGCTGTTTTCACCACCGGCTTCCTTCCCTTTGCTTCCTGCTTTATGGTGTTGTGAAACAAATCTGCTTTGCTGCAAACAGGTAGTTATTGTTTTGTTGATGTCGAAAGTTGTTAGAAATGGGAAGTTAACAGCTAGACAGTGACTCAATCCTTAGGCGTGTGCGCTGCCTTCCCCCGTCGTCGTGTGCAGAATATTATGCTTTTTCTGTTCTCTGCACACACACTTGGTGACTTGTATCGAGGTGAAATTGTGACGGAGCTCACAGTCGACGCCCAGTATAAGAATGTGTCTCAACTAACTACTTGGGAGTCAGATTCCTCTTCCCCACTCACATTGGACTTCATATTTAATCCTTCCATGTATGGAAAAATATTCCACAAGATCTGACTCATCCTAAATTTTATTAAATATTTTTTGAGGAGTGGGCAGTGCAGCACCCGGGGCCCCTACTTCATGTCCCAAGGCCTTGGTCAGCAGCATTGGCAGGATTATTTCTTATACGTGCATGTCATTTTGTGTGGGAGGAAATCCACCGAGGAAAAAAAACCCCATCTACATATGAGGAAGCCGTAGCTGTTTGGTATGTCATCTTAAGTAAGGATTTTAAAAAGCTTTTCCAAGTAGTTTGGCATATGCAAATCATGGGATGTACTTGCAATGCAGGGTTTCCACACTCATTAATGTATTAAAATGAATGTTAAACATCTGGGGATGTAGAGTTAGAAAGATGTGAAGTTACCAGACCTTCTTCTCTACTTGAGGGTAGCAGCTACTAGCATAACACACCCGGATCTACAACAGAACTCTCGGCTGTTGAATTGCATTGTGGGTAAAGTAGGTGCCAGGTTCTGACAAGGAAGAAGAAATCATGGAATTAAAAAGATGATATCTCTTATCCTGCTGCATCAATTTTGAGTCCGACAGTATTATAGAAGTGAAATTCTAAATCGGTGGAGTAGTCTTTTAATGTGCAGCATTTTTGCAGAATGGAAAATATCCCATATTAGAAGAGCAGTTTAACATAGAAACATACGGAGACTTCTTCCTCACACTTTGAGCAGTGCTGGTTGTGTTTACTGTTGAAATGGAGAGCCATCCACACCCACCCTCCTCCCAGCTTAGCATAATGGCATGGAGGACTGAAGGCAATACAAGGTCACACATGTAGACTGGGTGTGAGACTGGGCTCCTGAGAGAAAGGAACAATAGAAAGAAAAAGAGGGAGAGAGAGAATTGGTGGGTGGTGTGGAAACAGAAACTCATGCTGTGAAGTTTGTCATGCTATGCAGAAGAATAAATGCTGAGTAACACGTTGTGTGAAGGAAATATGGCTATCTTTATCTGCACATCTGCTGGAACATTGGAAATGTTCTGAATGCCGAGTGATATCCAGGAAAAATCTCAGATATGCAGGTGCGGTATGTGTGGATGCCATAGAGCTCTAAAAATACGGGCAAAGTCACAACGTTGTGGGGAGGCTTCTCGGAGCTCCAGCCATGCTCCTGTTAATATAAGAGAGCGGAAAACAGAGGTCACTATTTATATCCCTTTTTTTTCCAAGGCGGGTGAACTTTGGAGAGTGTCTGTGTCCCTCTGTGGTGCTGAGAACAAGTTCAAGTGTAACAAGGTGCTATTTTAAGGCCCTGCTATTTGTACTGTGTAAGAAAAGGAGAGTATTCATGAAATTTGTTGAGCAGCACATGGCTCTGTGTATTTTGGCTGTAAAACTGCCAGTGTAGCATCTGGCTCTCACCTCCTTCCATAAGTGCTGTTTGGGCATTTTAAACAGCTTTGGGATTAGGTTTAGACTACACACTGATGCGGTCCCATTAAGACCATTTATCTGGGTTTGTTGTTAAATTACATTCCTTTTGTGAAGGGCTTGGCCTTTCGGTGCCTCTGGAGGGAAGTGAGAATGAAAAGAAGTAGCAGCTAAACCGGTTTAAGCTCACATAGCCATGTGGAAAATTAGTTTCAGACTGCAAACAACCCTGGAAAGATTAGTTGGACGTGCAAATATATTCATTTATATCCATCTGTCTTTTTGTGACAACATGCCTTCTGATATTTGTGTCTATTTAAACTGTGTTGACAATCTTTTTTTACGATTGACAGGTATCTTGTGACTCACTTAATGGGGGCGGATCTCAACAACATAGTGAAATGTCAAAAACTCACAGATGACCACGTGCAGTTCCTCATATACCAGATTCTCAGAGGGTTAAAGGTGAGCTTATTAAAGGGATAGTTCAACATTTTGGGAAATACGCTTATTTGTCCTCTTGCTAAAAGTTAAATGAGAAGATTGAAACCACTCAAATAAGCGTATTTCCCTAAGTGTTAGATGCATCAATGGTTTCTACATTGTACTGCAGTGCTTCTGACATTTTATATAGTGATAAAGCAACATATCTTTAAACTGATAATGTAATTTAATGTGCATGTTCTCCTTCTCTCTCCAGTATATCCACTCAGCAGACATCATTCACAGAGTAAGTGCCATGTTTAAATTTTTGTCTGACAAATGTCACTTTGTCTTTGACCCTGATTGGGTAAAATAAAAAAGTGTGTCATGGTTTATGACATCTTCCACTTGGCAGAGTTGGCCCTGTGCCTTGTGCGAACACTGAAGGGAGCGGAACTCATAGACACGACCTCTTACATGGTGTTAATGATGCAATGCTTTTATTCCAATATTAACAAAGAAGGGGCAGATTAAACAAATCTGCCCCTCGTTCATGAAAAGCAGGACTATTTCTCCAGAAGAAGGTTATGAATGTCTATTCAAAATTATGCCCATCACCTAAACTTAAATTAGGTGTTTTTCCTCCCTTCAGGATTTGAAACCTAGTAATCTGGCGGTGAATGAAGACTGTGAGCTGAAGGTCAGTGAACTGCTGCTCTCATTTAAAACAACGGTTTATCCACAAATGTGAATATTTTTCAAATAACCCGGATTGTTTTTGTTTGTTTTTTTTGCACGTCCATTGCGCCCAGATTTTGGACTTTGGCTTGGCGCGGCACACCGATGATGAGATGACCGGCTACGTGGCGACCCGCTGGTACCGCGCCCCAGAGATCATGTTGAACTGGATGCATTACAACATGACAGGTAGATGACATTAAAAAGCTCCTTTTATTTCCCCAAGTGACTTTCTGCAGCTATTTAATGTTTGTGTCCTGCCTTTCTGTGTTTCAGTGGATATTTGGTCAGTGGGGTGTATAATGGCAGAACTCCTCACTGGAAAAACGCTGTTCCCTGGTACAGACCGTATCCTTTTAATTTGAGAGTACAGTATGTACAGAGCTCCCATTGCTTGTGACACACCATTTGCATAACAAATCAAACAGGTTAAACACACATTGACATTGTTGTGGAAGACCTGGTTTGTAATGCTTATTGCCAGCACAGTAGCAAAAACTGACCTGCTGTGCTTCTTTTGTGTCCGCTCATGGAAACCTGCTTTTTTGCTTTTCTCTTCCAACATGACGCTGCCTAAGGCATTTGTTGTTATATTAAATGAAATGTAACACAGATACTACCTGTTTCCACACTTCCCTCTAATGATTCCACTGGCATGCTTGAACTTTTCCTACACCATCAGTATGCATTGCTGGCACTGGCCCACTTTCTGCCTGCGCCACTGCCAGTCTTTGTATGGGCCTATCAGTCTGCGGAGTCTGTGCTCAAGATTTTGTTTATCTTTCTCTCCCCCTGCCAGTGTTTCCAGACTAACGGCTGAGCTTCTAAGTTAAGTGCACGACAGCACTGTCTGCTGCCTCCATTTTTGTCATGTTGTCCACAGGTTACATTTCAAAAACTCTATCTTCTCTCCTCTGTGCAGACTTACATTGTAGGATTTTTCTGTCGCATCTCGTGTGTGAAGTATAAAGTAAATATAGTGAAATTTAACATCACATATGGTTTTTTAAGTGTCATGGGTTTCACAAGGAGGATGAAGACTAACAGGTCAGATTACAAGTTCTCCCTTGTCCAGCATCTGGTCTTCCTTTACCGTGTGCCGGTAGACATTGATCAGTTGAAGCTAATCATGCTGCTCGTCGGAACACCAGGGCCCGAGCTCTTGATGAAAATTTCTTCAGAGTCTGTGAGTTCAAAAAGCCATGCAAGGTTTTTCTCTAACCAGTTTTCTGCTCCAAACTTGCCACTCTGCTGTACAATAACTTGGTGTACCTGCTATCTAACTGACAGCATGTCAGCCTTGTGAGTTTGAGACTTGCTTTCTGCCTCTTTTAACTTGGCATTTTAAGTTCAATTTGCCATGATATGATTAGGACACAGGTGATTGAGCTCTGGCTTTCACTGATTTTACTGTAATGCAAAGTATTGTGTGTGTCTTTCCTCCAAATCTGCCAATCCCTCCTCTTAACTTTTTTTTTTGTCACATTTTGCTTCAAAGCTTGAAGTTTTGCTTTTCAACATAACATCGTAGTGCATCTAGAGTTAAGCTGCACCGTGTTAGATTGAGAAGCAGCTTCTTAACCAACTCCGCTCTGTCGCTATACTCCCCTTGACACAAGCTTCATAGATATAAACCAGCTTCAGCAGATAATGCGTCTGACAGGAACACCCCCAGCATCTCTAATAAGCAGGATGCCCAGCCATGAGGTGAGCAGGATCCACAGTTGCTTTCTTTAGGTCACACAGCAGAGCGGGGCGGGAGGTCAGACCCGCTGTAACTCACTTTTTCTTTGCTTTTAAAGCATCTTATCTCTTGGCTTAGTATCCTCTATTTATCCCGAGTCACACACCAAAAAACAGTTTTCCATAACTAACATCTATATAGAGAATAATAACCGCAGTAATATTTAATGCCAAGATTTAACTTTATTAATCTTTATTGAACTCTAATTGTCTAAAGTGATGAGGCAATGAAGGTGTTAATGGCCACACTAATGAGAGCTGTGGGCTCTAAGGAAGACACTCAGTGGGCTGTAAGGAGCAGCACAGCCTCTAGGGACCACTACCGGGGATTTAAGATTTTAGTGTTCCAGTTTAATCATAGTAATTATGTGGCGTCTAACATGCAGCAAGCATGCGATTGTAACAATGATTGCCAGAGCCCGTGCTGTATTAAAATGTCTCTTCCGAATTAAACATGCACACTGTGCAATAGCTAGGCGATATAGTAGTTACTAACAATATTTTCTGTGTGCTTCTTTCTGTGGTTTTTGGTGCACATTTCTTGAATCTTGCCGTCTTGGTTCTCTCGACAGGTTTGTGTAATTTACGTGTTCTTTTTAATTACAAATGATGAAATAATTCCCAGTCTGCAGCCTAAACTTTTCTGTTAACACAGAGGTCTGTCAGAAAAACTATGACCGATAAAAATAAATCTTTTGTTGTTGTATTGAATCTTCACTAACGCAGATATGAAGACAGCAGGGTCTTTTCTTTTTACAGGATACTTGGGGCTCATTATATATATTTATTTTTTTCGGGGCGGGGGGGGAGACAATCAGATCTAAAAACTTACCTTAAACTTCAAATGTCTCACTTGGAGTTCTTTCACTTACGTCGCTGTAAAAAGGGGACTGCATCTTGTCACAGGAGATCCTTGTTTACTGTAAACCGCACCGATCAGCGTTGTCATGCATAACCTTTGGGTGCGTGGGGGCGTAAAAATACGGGTGAATATAATAATTTTTTACAGGAACTCTGTACACAACCAAAACAATTAGCCTTAATTATACGCAGGGGGCGTGAGCTTTAATACTTATATACTCTTTGCAATATTTATATACATTCAGTATGATGCCATACAGTGTTTTCACATCTGTTGACAGAAATGTAATTATTTGATGCAGATGGCTACATTGAACAGAATCAGTAGCATGAAAACGTGTGAGCATTGTGAATCATGCGGTGCTGAATGTGGGCGACATGTTGCAGCTAGTGGGAGCTGACGTTTGAATTACTGTATGCATTTTTCCAGGCCCGGAACTACATCAGCTCCTTGCCACACATGCCCAAGAGGAACTTTGCTGATGTATTCATTGGTGCCAACCCACAAGGTAATACCAGGACAAAGACGTTGTAGTAACAATTAAAGTCTTCAAGAGCCTGGACATTTTTGGTTCAGGTACCTTGAAAAGTGCTTGAATTTTAGTCTTAAAAAGATGTATGAACCCTGTTAATGTTTTTTGTGCGTAATATTGGTTTTATAATTGAAAGCTTGACAGAAATTCTACATGACAGGACGCTAGAATTTTTAATGAATCGGACCATAGTTTGAGATTTGGCTCATTCACATTGACATGTTTTTAAGCTGTGGACCTTTTGGAGAAAATGCTGGTTCTGGACACGGACAAGCGGATAACAGCGGCCGAGGCTCTCGCTCACCCCTACTTCGCTCAGTACCACGACCCAGACGACGAGCCCGAGGCCGAGCCGTACGACCAAAGCTTCGAGAGCCGCGAGCTGGAGATTGAAGAGTGGAAACGTACGTCATTATTCTGCACAAAACTCTTAATACTTCAAAACAACCTGAAGGAATCTATTCATGTGTCTATCTGTAAAGATAAAGGTACTGATATTTGCCATACTGACCTATGGAAACCCTGATATGTGTTTGAACATTTTCTCATTTCTTGCAGGATTAACCTACGAGGAGGTGTGTAGTTTTGAGCCACCTATCTTTGATGAGGATGACATGGAGTAATGAGACATGCTACCCACACTTCGACCCCGGCCTCCCGACGATTTGCAACAACCTCGAACATGTGCATTAGTGTTAAAGAAACACTCGGACAGAGTGCCTGCCAACCTTTGTCGGTCTTTATTAACCGAGGAAACATTGTCCACGATTAGCTCTTGTAAGGAGATCGTTGCCAGCGTAGGGAAGAACTTGACCAGTTATCATTATTCTTATTTATGAACCACTAATGTTGATGGTCTGTTGCTGGGAAATGTCACTTCTTGCAAATTGCTGAAATAATTTTATAATCTTCAGATTTTTTTAAATTTAGACTTTCATCACTATGACACGGAGATGCTGAAACACCTGGACCTATAGCTGTGCTATTTTGTGTTTTAAATTGTTATTGAGTAACGTATGAATAAGCTTTTGTGTCTATCACTTGAAAAGGGATTATGCTAGTCTACCACTCACCCTGCCAAGCTGTCACGCATAGAACTGGGTCACATGTATTCAGTAATCACCAAGATTGTTCCTATATTTAAAAAGAGAACTTTGAAGCGTTTCATATCTGTGACGGCAGTAGATTTTATGTTTTTAGGTATTTGAAAATTTGTGCCTGTTCTGTGTAGTCACTGACCTTTAGTGCTCGCCAGCTGCATTTCCCACATTTAAATTTTCATCTTGATAGTTTAGATGCTCAGTGAGACACTTCATATTTTGGCTACACAGAAACATCTGAGCCTCTGCTGTTTAGGGACAGCGCGATTCAAAAAGGCACCCAAATAGGAATAAAAACACTCTGCTCAAAAATATGTAAATATCTGTGCCATATTTTATAAATCTCTGAATTACTGTGGTTATGTTATGAAGCAATCACTTTTAGTATGTACATCAGTTAAAGACTTTGTGTGTGTTTGAGAGAGTGTGTTCTTGGTTTACTGGAATTTTAAGTGTCATGCTAAAGCCTCTTAATAGAAATACTGCTTAAATGTGTAAAAGAGGGATTTCAGATGTATTTATCCTTTGTGGAGGTGGTATTTATAAACAACAATCAAAAGATCCCTTAAACTATTTGCAGTCCAGCAGAGTATCTTCAGTCCTTTGTTTAACAAAATAAATACTTATTTTTAAGAGACCTTTGTTGTTTTTTGTTTTCAATTTCCTCTACAACATATTTTATTCGCTAACATCCAAACTGGTTTATTTTCTCTCAGCAGTGCCAATCCTCAGTGATTTCACTTGAATCAATGAATATGGATGATTTTTTGTTTTCCAAGAGGATAATGGACATTTATTGTCTCTTGAAAATTCACGTTACCCCATTCAGTTAACTGCATATTTTGACTTTCTCTCAAGCAACGATAAAAAGAAAACACCAAATAAAATTGAAAACCCTGAGATTGGCTGTTCAATCACAAACACTTATCTTAGAATGAGCAGGTTTGTTTTTTTAAAGAGGACTTGAGTGACTCATCAGTGCAGGAGCAGGGATGGCTGCTGCATTTTGACATGTTGGTGAGAAACTAACAAGAAATTACAGTGGAGAAAGGCCAAAGTTATGTCCTAAAGGTATTTTAAAAATGATATCCCCATTACAGTTTGTGACAAGTTTGTTTTTTAACTGATGCGTGTAAAGGGGACTTTACTGTGATACAAACTGAATGTATTGTCTTTGTCTTTGTAAGTACTAAAACACAACACAGGCTACAGATATCTAATCCCAGAATTATTTAATCCGTTTGTTCATTTGTGTTATAGGGGCACAAACTAATTACCTCACCTGTCCCGGCCTGTTTTACTGGTTCCTCACACTTTTAACTCAACATATTTGTCGCCATTGTGATACAGTAAAAGTAAGTAAGAGGTTAAAAATGTTCGTTGGGAATCCCATCAGTGCTACCACATAAATACGTCTTTATAAGGCTGTTCACTGCCTCTGCCCTGCAGCTTCAACGTAGTAAAAAAATCCTATAAAAAAAAAATGGTTGGACGCTCCAGGTGGAGACATCCAGGGGAAGCTCCCCCCTTGAGCACAACGAACCAGTGCGCATGCGCGGCGGAGCTAACGGCTAGGCTACGAATCCAGCCAACATGGAGCGGAAAGGTAAAGCTTTACACCGACACGCCGCACGCCGTCTGAGTCATGTTAGCCCGCGTGTGTGCGCCGACACCGCAGGCGGTGTTCCTCCGCAGTCACACACGCGAAGTTTAACCGAGCTGCACACATTCAGATGGTGGTTTAATTGAACGCGTCCGTCACGCACTGCTGAGCTGGAGCGAGCTACGTTAGCACTCCAGACTTTAGCCTTAGCTTCGGCTTCGGCTTCAATGGGACATGTCAGGATTATCTAGCTACGTATAGTTCTTTACACTGTGCGCACAACCCGAAACACTGACGGCATTAACCAGCCGTTACTGTATGCCGACAAGCTAGCAGGTCGAGTGTGCGATTACTGCACGCAACGCTGTCGGTACAGCGTTTAAGAAGAACGGTTACCTAGACGGGAAGCTTAGTGATGTAACTTGACGTTAGATGGCTTCCAATATCGAACTGGGTGACTGGCAGGCCGACAGATCCGCTGCAGCTGTCACCTAGATGCAAATATGACATAATACAGTGCATGGTGACCGAGTTCCTGAGCTATATAGTATGAGGTAGCATCCTCTTGCCTCAGACAATGTCATCCTTTTTTTTTGTCTCGAGTGTCAGTAGACAAACAATCGGCAGCCATTGAATGGCGAAATAACTGGTCGTTGGTGTCTTTTGACAGTTCTAGCACTCCAGGCGAGGAAGAAGAGGGCGAAAGCAAAGAAGACCGTCAAAAAGTGAGTCAAAGCTCCCCATCCCGTCATGCTGTACATGACGCCCTGAAGCATGCACATGTCGTGTGTTGGACACACGTGCTGTCTGTACGTGGTCCAGACGTTTAGATGCGAGACTGACACAAGGCCCCTGACTGCATGCGTGCACTCTGGTCTGTGCACGATCCAAAGATAAAGAGCTGGGAAAACTGATTAACGTATCTCAACAGAATGATTGGATTGGGTTGGTATCCTAAGGCCAGTACCATAATTCATTTGGACAGTTATTTTAATAAGATATAAGTTGCAAGATATCTGTATAGACTGTGCAGCATGCAGTGCCTGAAATGAATGACCCACAGGCTGTGCCTGACTTATCAAAACAGTTTATGAATGATCACATTGACATAAATGCAACATTTAGGGCTCAAAATTTACCACTAAAGAATTTGTCTTCAATACCGAATGTTTTGGTGTACTTAACAATCTACTAATCATGTCATCAGTGGCATCCTTTTGAGTGTTGCATAACAGCCTGTGCTATATTTAAAACCACAGAATAAAGAAGCCCATATCAGCCCACCGAAGCATGCCGTTTAACCGAAAACAGCACTATTGCAGATACTCACCTCATGGCTGAAACTGGCATGCATATTAGACATAAGATTCCTATGATCCAGAGGAAGTAAATATAAGTTAAAACAGTACTGTTGCGTGCCACAGTCATCCTGCATGCTTAGCACCATATGTATAGAAGAGCAGTAACACTGCCCAGTCATGTTGAGGTCATAGTGGAGTCGAGGAACTACAGCTCTGAATCAGTTGTCAGGATAAATATCAGTTTAATGTAAGCCTCTCGGGGAAACTGTACATTAGAACAACTTGAGTACTGGACTCACAGCTGCCTTCACACCAAAAATGAAGAGCACCAGCAAAAAAATAAAATGGAAAGATGTCTAATTGAAGTTGTCTGGCTCTGCATTTCAGTAATGATATTCCTTCTGGTTCATCCCTGTCTTCATTCTTCCATATTCAATGAAGAGCCGTGACAGATTATGTGAATTGAGAAGATTATTAGTACCAATTCTGATTGTTTCCTACAAATGTGCTTTGAAGAATTGCAGTGATGCAAGAGTAGCGAATGCATTTCAAATGGTAAAAACGTCATTTGAACGTCAAAATTCAGGTAAGATAATTGCAGCAGTCTGTCCTGTTTGTTCATTGGTGCACTAACATGCTGTGGTAAAGCCTCTCTGCTTCAAATAAACGTGCCAGTCATGAATAAGTATGTTGCAGATTATGTGAAAACCAGCCCATTTGTAAATCACTACAGACCAGTTCAGGCATTTACTTGAATGTGATCTTGGCTCTCTTGGCTTCCATGGCGATGAGCAGCCTTAATCTGCTCTGTGGAGGAAGTAACATCAGGCTTTTGGCTTTCACATTAATATTAGCAGCTGAACTGTTAGCAAACACAGACTATATGAAGTTATATATGTATGCACAGACAAAGTGCTCACATGAGATTTTTATCACTATATAAATGACTGAATACGTTTTGTGGCTGTAAAGCCTGATCCATAATTGATCCTACACATTGGCTGTCAAAAAAGCCCTATTGTGCTGGCTTGAAATGCTGGAATGGTTATATTTTAATTTCACATTTGAAGATTTGTGTGATTAAATTTTCCTTTTGTCTTTTCCATCTGACAACCTGACATAAATAATTGAGCTTTGTAACGGTGGGACACCAGTGATACACAGGCTTATACCTTAATCTCTTTCTTAATGAGGATGCATATACAGCTCTGGAAAAAATTAAGAGACCACTGCAAAATGGTCAGTTCTCTGGATTTACTGTTTATAGGTATGTGTTTGAGTAAAATTAACTTTGGAAAATTTGGAGTGGTCTCTTAATTTTTTCCAGACCTGTATATTTTCTCTCCTTCAATGCAGCTGCAAGCAATTCTTATTTAGACATGTTGACAGCTGTATAGCTGTGCATTATGAAAATATAGTCTGCTGCGCAGATTTCAGCACAGAAGGAAGTGTTTCCTGTATTTTGTATGATGCTTTTAAGTGTGATATCTGCAGAAGGAAGAGTGTCAGTGTGGATCTGTTGCGGCAGGAAGGTTTTGACAGGATTTCGACAGCCTCTCTTCATTGCCAGCATGAACAAAATATGGAAGTTCAAATGCAGTTTTCAATCATGAGCAGCACTTGTAAAGGCATGGTCCACCTGAAAAATGTTTTCGCTTGCATTGCTCACTTGCAGTCTGCCATTTGTTTGCATTTATTTGTTTATAGCAGACACAGCTCATTTAAAAATGATTTTTTAACACATTTGTAGGTTAGCTCTGGACATCGCCACTGTTTTGTCTGAGCTAACGTAGTTCAAAGTCATTCAAATTATAGATCATACCGAATGGTGTTTAACATCAATTCATCAATTTTCTGCAAATTAACAACCTGCTATAGGTTTAAAGTTTGTTTAGCTAGTACAGCGGCCCTGTGAGAATAAAGCCAACTGCTGCTCTGTTGTTTTGTCTGGCAACAGTTATCTGTAATGCATTAAGCAGGATTTGGGTGTTGTTAAATTTGTGGGATGGATGCAAATCAAAGTTAACTGTTCACCAACTCTGCAGAAGAGGAAGCCTTTGTGAATTAATTTCAATTATTAAGACAGGTTGTTGGTAAGAAGTGCTGTGAAAGTTAATACTCAATGGCTTCTCAGCAAAAAATGTCAGGGATTTTGTTCCTAATGAAGTCTTTGATGGTTTGTGTGTGTGTTTGTCCATCAGGCAGCCAGCCAATCCCAGAAGTCGACAGCAGCCCCAGCTAGAAGCCTCGCCTCAAGAACCAGAGGAACCTGAGGAGATTCTTGGCTCTGATGATGAGGAGCAGGAAGACCCCAATGACTACTGCAAAGGTGAGTCCCGTTTCACTTGGTATTTCCTAGGTAAAATAACCTTTTTTCTTTCAGTGGGAAAATTGCAGTGCTACAGCAGCAAAGGTTTACATGCAAACTTTAACCCACTTACAGAGTACTGCAGGAATGAGTCCTGAAATCCACACTTCCTTTGTCTCTAATTCAGTGGGTTATTTTAATGTTTTTTTGGTTAGACGTTCTCATGTTTTGTTTATCACATAAACTCCGTCAGTAAATACCCTACTGGCTAAATGAGACTGCAGAGGTTGTCAGGGACATTAAACGTCATCACGCTGAACACAAACTCATCACTCGCGCCGCCTTTACAGCCTCGCTGTGTTTTAACTTGTGCTTTTTCAAACTATTGTAACTCAAACTTTCTGAAAGGCTTTTGTAGAGAGTTAAGCACGTGAAATCAAATTACAAGTTGGAAGCTTAGCTGTGGTGGTGACGTTGAAGTCATGCGACCTTGGTGTAGTTTCGTTATTGCTTAATGTTAGCTTTTTACTTCTGGCTACTGCTTTTACGCTTCAAAAATAAATGTGATGTTCATTTGTGAAGATTATCTTGCTGAATAAACATCATAAACCTTTGTTTGCCACCGAGCTTATTTTCTGCAATAATCCAAAATCCAATGGGAAAATCCCATTGGCTTTTTGTCGAGGGAACCGGGGCGATGCTAACTTTTGGTGTGGTTTACAAAAATACGTCATCCCTGCAGCACTCGATTGTGAATAACCAGAGTCAAACGCTTGATTTAAAGCATTTGTATGGTTTGCAGTAAATCAACTTCCTTAATAAATTTGTTTATTTTACTAAAATAAACCATTCAATGTGTTAATATGATGGTTACAATAACCAGAGAATTGCCTTGGTTAGGTTGTAATAAATTATTACATGCACTGACTGACTATCTGTACATTGGTTGTTGATCTGTTTAGTCAACATACATTTTCTTCTCATCTAGGTGGCTACCACCATGTGAAAGTAGGAGACCTTTACAACGGAAAATACCATGTCATCCGGAAGCTGGGCTGGGGACACTTCTCCACCGTGTGGCTCGCCTGGGACATCCAGTACGAGAAAATGTTTACTGCACATTCTTACTGCACTGTTTTGTTTTGAAGGCGTGAAGTTCAATGCTGATTCAGTAGCAGCTGACTGTGAGACTGTTGTGGTAGGACCTTGTCCGGTGCTTCCTGTTAGCGAATGTTGCATGCTCTGTGGTTGCAGGGTGAAGAGGTTTGTTGCAATGAAGGTGGTGAAGAGTGCAGAGCACTACACGGAGACGGCAGTGGATGAGATCAAACTTCTCAGATCTGTAAGTAGCTTAGTTAAATGCACACAGTAGGGTTTGTGAGTTGGAAGCATAGTAATGAAATCAATGCAGACAACTCAATCACATTCCATGATAACAGATATAGAATAAGGACAACAAGGCCTTGCTTACAGTACAAGCCTTGACAGACTTTACATAATGTTTCACATACATTACTGTGTTGCATTCAACATGTTGGGCATGTGTGTTCAAGCAGTATTACATGACTCTAGATAAAGAGACACGTATGCCAATTCTGTATTGTCCAGTCTAGCATTAGTACATTGACATTTGTAAGTGTGAATCCTCATTGTTTCGATTGCGTTGTATCTTTTCTTTGTCCCCAGGTAAGAAACTCAGACCCCAATGATCCCAACCGGGAGATGGTGGTCCAGCTGCTAGATGACTTCAAAATCTCTGGTGTTAATGGAACTCGTATCCTTTACAGCCAAATATTGCTGAAGCTTCCTGTATGTGTTTTTTTTTTTTTTCTTTGATCCTCTTAATTGCTTCCTACTGTGAAGACTGAAGCCCTTTAATTCTTAGGAAAATACTCATTCGAAGAAAGGATCAATCTTTCCCCTGGTGTCAAATTTAGCTTGAGTAAAGTTAAGTAAACAGGTGATGGGTGTACTAAATGGAACCTTGTGTGTCCCAAACATACCTACACCTATCACAAATGATTCCCTGAATGCCACAAGGATTGCTGGAGCTGTAATATGACACTCCCTAACAACACAGTAGTGTTTATGGTCCTTAGACCTGCCTTCTTTTCAGTATAAATAATGCTACTTCTCATGTAGGTGAATGACCACATAGCCTCATTGATTTGGTAAATTGTTGTCTTCTGAAGGGTTTTCCGTTTTGGCTTTACTTGTATTGCTTTTATTATCTTAACTGCTCTGATCTTCAGATGTCTGCATGGTGTTTGAGGTGTTGGGGCATCACTTATTAAAGTGGATAATTAAGTCCAATTACCAAGGGCTACCTCTGCCGTGCGTGAAGAGCATTGTAAGACAGGTAACGCAAGAGCTACAGTACCACACCTTTTGTATGCTGGTGACTTGTGCTGAAGGTTCAGTTGTAGCATGGTAGCCTCCAGGCTGTTTGACAGGTGGTAACCAGTCAGGGCGCAGCATTTTGTTCTAATTGAGCATAACAGTAAGCAAATAGAACATGCCTTTTGACACAACAGATTGAGAGAGAAAAATTGTGGTGTTTGCATTTTTGCAGCTTTTTATATATTGCAAAAGACTCCACTGTGGTAAATGTTATATACACTGGCACTAAGTAGTATTATTTATTTACGATTGGATAATTGATGGGATATCTTTACAAAAAAATCAAATTACATAGATGATTTTTTTTTGTATTTGTTTGCTCATTGCCTAAATTTGTGTTCCTATGAGGCACATGTGTATCAGCCTTTTATTCAATATACTGTATATTAACCATGTGGAAAACCAAAAGAGATCTAGAGAAAAGTATTATTGAAATATTAAAGTATTTATTTCAGTTCAGGTCAATTATACAGTTACATTTTTGCAATCAGTCTATCATTCTCTATTTATTCATTTTCCAGGTCCTCCAAGGCCTGGACTACCTGCACACAAAGTGCGAGATCATCCACACAGACATCAAGCCGGAGAATATCCTAATGAGCGTTGATGAGCCTTATGTCCGGAAGCTCGCAGCTGAAGCCACAGAGTGGCAGAGGGCTGGGGCGCCTCCCCCCTCCGGTTCAGCAAGTATGAGACAGACAAACGTGCACACACACACACACACACACACGCACATTTGCATGTGCATTCATGAGCACAGTTTGGTTACAGTTTGTACTCATTTGCTATTCCCTTTTCAGTAAGCACAGCGCCGGCTCCAAAACAGGTACAACCCTTTTTATTTAACTTTTGCATCAGCATTGCACATTTTCAGTATAACCCACATTTAAAGCAGCCCCACAAATATGCAACTATCCATGAGAGCTATTTTATTTCTTATGTTCACCCATGACAGACAGTAAAAATGTCCAAGAACAAGAAGAAGAAGTTAAAAAAGAAGCAGAAGCGTCAGGCGGAGCTGCTGGAAAAGTGCATCATGGACCTGGAGGAGATGGAAAAGACCACAGAGACACGAGAGGAGGAAGAGGATGAAGACGAGGACCCACAGTCTCCAAAGGGACGGGCCTGCTCGCCTCTCAGACAGGTGTCTCTTCTGGAGCTAGGAAATGAGGAAACGGAGGGTAAGAAGCCAACTTCACAGGAGTAATGCTTTTTAGATTTTTACTGCCGTTGGCTAAAGTTCTGTCATGGTTGTAAGACAGTAATAAAATTTGTTAAAAATAAAATGTCTGTTCCTGATTATTCCAGAAAGCAGTGTGAATGCAGAGCTCACGAGGGTGGGACCAGAAGGGCTGTCAGAGGTGAACTGTAATGGCCACGTGGAGGTGATCCAGACGCAGTCCCAGTGGAGGGACGCAGACCAACACAACGGCAACACAGAGCCCACAGAGAAATGCGCCAGTCAGGAGGAGCAGGAACTGGAGTCGCCTGTTCACCCCACCTTTAACGGACTTGTGGACTCTGCAGTTCTTAAGGAGCTGGACATTGAGACTGAAGGCAGGGGTGCTCACAGTAGTGGAGTAGCTGAGAGACGCCGTCCTGCTGGGCTGGAGGAGGGAGACCTGGAGCGAAGCATTTTGCAGGAGGAGGAAGAGGACGGGCCTGACTTTCGATATACAACCCAGGAAAGCCTGAGAAACGGTCAGTCAGCCAAAATCAGTACATCTGCTAACTGCAAACAGGACTTTTTTGTGGGGTAGCTGTTAGCTGTCACTTGGCTGCTTTGGAAGTTTAATAAAGGCTCAGACATGGGAACTTAGAAATATTAATTGTTAGGCTCTTCTTTTATTAGATGTTTCGTCCATGCTTATTTCTCTGTCTCTCTGCTCTGTTATAGACAAGCTAACAGCAGGATCCCTACTAGTTAACCCCCTTGAGCCACTCAATGCAGACCAGATCAAGGTCAAGATTGCAGATTTGGGAAACGCCTGCTGGGTGGTGAGTAGCCTACTAATGATCTGAGGGATTGCCTGATTAGGGATGACGCCTTTCAGCTAGGAACATATCCAGTGTCCTCTAACTACCGAAATAGAACTTTAATCCTCCAGATCTTTTGTTTAATTTCTGGTATTGATCTAGATTTTGAGATGGAATAGTAGATGGAGTCGTATTCAGCTCCCCTCATCCTCTAGGCTTCCGCAGAGTCCACACACATTTTTTAAAAATTCTTTAATATATTTCTCCCATCATAACCGCGCCTTATCTGTTACTTACACATTTTACGGGATCTTGTTAATTTAGGATTTGTTTCTTTTCCATCTCCCTCTCTCAGCACAAGCACTTTACAGAAGACATCCAGACACGGCAGTACCGGTCCTTAGAGGTACTCATTGGTTCTGGATACAGCACACCGGCTGATATTTGGAGCACAGCCTGCATGGTGAGAAATGGCACTGACAATCCACTATCGCACTGTGTCAGAACCTGAGGAACAAAAAACATAGTCCACTGCACTTTTGAAAAGGCCTCAGTAGCATTATGAGAGTGCAGCAAGTTGTGGGAGGGAGTAAATATTTTCCTTTGTATACAGTCTCTTCCTGTTTGACGATTGTGTTTTCTCCTCAGGCCTTTGAGCTTGCCACAGGGGACTACTTGTTTGAACCACATTCTGGGGAAGATTATTCCAGGGATGAAGGTATTGCTGGGACTTCCGCTTTCTGTCCGTTATCTGTCGTATTCAGTTATAACTGCACATCATTAATTTTTAGTGCTATATTTCTTAAATGTATGCTTCACTGGTAACTGGTGTCAACTTTTAACAGTTATTGCTACTGTGAAAAGCTTCATGATAATTCTCTTGTTAAATTAGCCCTAATTGGTGTTTTTATTTATTGGTGAGTTTTCACAGTAAGGCCGGCCATTTATGACCTCCACTGTGCCATTTGCTTAACCTTTCACAGTGTTAACACTTAAATGAGGCACTCCCATTACAGGGATTCAAATTTAGAGGAAATATGAATTATGTGATGATGATTACAACATTCCTGTGTTTATTTCCTCTATCACTTCAAACCACATTTTTGCTGCACTGGAGACGGGGCCATCTCTCACTTCCTTGCTCATCTTGTCTTCCGCTTCTCCTCGCTAACTGTCCACATTTCCTCATTCTCCTCCATATGCTTTCTGTACGTTCATATTGGCTTGCTTAGCTTGAGGCTTCTGTACTGACTTTATTCTGCTGAAGCATGTCCGGTATCGGGCATGTGCTAAGATTCAACCATGAGTTTATTGGTTCATGCCCCGCAGCTGTGAATTGGCTTTTTCACCTACTGCACATGAACTCGTGAGGCCATTGTTTAATATTCTTCCACATCTTTTTCTGTTGTGTGACTTACTTACTAATCCCTCATCCTGTATCAGAATTACCTGTACAGGCTTTAGTGCATATGGCTTTGATGGCAGTGATTTTTCAATCGGATTCAATCTTCATGGTTTGTTTTCCTATATGAAAGTGAATGGCCCACATTTGTTCAAATATTTGTAATAGCAAAATAATACAGGCATCCCATACGTGTAGTGTTTGTCAAATGAGGCTGTCATCATCCATTGTTCCTAATACATTGTTCCACATGACTGTTTGCCATCTCTCTCCTATTCCCTCTCTCATTCGACATCTCCTCTTCCCCTCTGACTCTCTGTTCTCCCCCTCCTCCTCTGATGTGCCTAATTTCCAGACCATCTTGCTCTCATGATTGAGTTGCTCGGTAAAATCCCTCGTCACTATGCTCTGAGTGGGAAATACTCACAGGAATACTTCACCAAGAGAGGTATGCTACCCCTCTGTCTGTGGCCTGCTCTGGGAATGGTGGATCAGAGGATATAAGGGGGGATTGGGGGGGGGGGGGGGTCCTGTCAGCACATTCAGATCTACCACAGTTGTTGGTGTGTGCAGGCCAGTAGGCAAAATACTCATTACAGACCAATAAATGTATGTTATTTTGAACAGTGCCATCAGACATCGATTCAAGTGTCGGTAGATTTCCTCGCAGAGGTACATTCAGTTCTTCCTTAGTTGTAGCTAGAGGACTTGGCTGGACACTTGATACTGTATTGATCCCTGTAGGGGAATTTCTCATGACGTTTCTCCTCCACGTGGGAGTCAAGACTGTAAGGTCAGCCACAGCAAACGTCTTAAAATGCATTTATAACAATTATGTAACAGAAAAAACAACCAGAGAAAATGTTCTTTGTTGCAGCGTTCCTCTTAATCACAGGTCTGAAGTGTGCAAGATAGGCGTTTCAGCAGATAAACTGGCATCCAAAAGGGCAAAGGTTAATAAGCATGTACAACCATGTGATAATTATGGAAGAGCCTTGGAACAAAATCTCATCCGTAAAAGATCCCTGGCCTGAAATGGCTTGAGAACCATACTGCTCCAGATGCCTGCCTGTTGTAATGCTTTAGTGTACTAAAATGTGTTGATATAGTGAAGCGTTTAAAGTATCAAGACCTCTGTTTACACCCAAGAATATAACATTAGGCTGAAGCTGTTGTATAAATGGCTTCAACAGGTATAAACATGAAATATGCTCTTGATTTAAATATATTTGTATGCCAAAGATCGTTTAAATATATTTGTATGCCAAAGATCGTTGAGTTTAATATAAAACGGATACCTTTAGTTGTAGCTGGTGTAATGTAATAAACACTACCATAACTTAATGTGAGCAACTTAAAGTTTTTGCTTCAAGATTGTATAGTATATGAACAGTAAAAGGCTGATTTTAGGGCTCTGAGTATTTACTGATCCTCTTCATACTCCACCCTTTTTGTCATTTGTCATCTGCAATATGGGAATTTTGTTAGTATCCCATCCGGTGTCCGATCTACTGTAATGGCAAAACTGCATCTACTGATTCTTGACGCTGAGCTGGAAAAAGCTCAAGAACCTTACAGTCTGGTGGCCATGTTTGATAACCTCATTTCTAACTGTTGGTCTGTGCAGCCTAACCTCTGCCGCAATCTGGCCCAGGTGTGTGTGTGTGCTGTCAGCCTGACCCCTCTCTTCCTCAGAACCTCCCCCACACACCCAGAGTGGGCCTGTGGCTGGGACACTGTCTGATGAATCTGTTGTTTGTCCTGTCTGTCTTCCCCTCTCCTCTTGCAATCGTCTGCCATTGTAGACCATATAGCGCTGATCATTGAGCTGCTGGGGAGCGTCCCACGCAAACTCATAATGAACGGCAAATATTCCAAGGATTTTTTCACCAAGAAAGGTAAAAAAAAAAAAAAGAAGCAAGTCAAGACTAGAGAGTCTGTCAACATGATGCCCTAGCGCTGCTTTTAAAAGAGTCATAACCACTTTGACACATCTGTTAAACATTACATTTTTTTTTTGCTTTTATTGTTAAAGCTTTTCCAACATTAGATAATGCTATTCAATAGAAATACCTGTTTTTGGAAATACATTGACCGTTAAAGTAATATATTGAATGTGTGTCGTATTTATATATTTGAATGTTTTCACAGACTGAACTACTTTTGTTGTTTTGTATTTACACTTGGGGAAGTTGTTGTGCTCCGATCCTGCACGGCTCTCTGCGTGACTGACTGTGGTTGTCTGCAGGTGATTTGAAACACATCACCAAGCTGAAGCCCTGGGGCCTTCTGGAGGTGCTGATTGACAAGTACGAGTGGCCCCGCGAAGAAGCCGAGTGCTTCACTGACTTCCTGATTCCCATGCTGGAGCTGATCCCAGAGAAGAGGGCCACAGCAGCAGAGTGCTTGCGCCACCCCTGGATCTCCCTCTAGTGGAGTCCCCCAGCCACTGCACCCCCCTTCCCTCCCACCTTCCAGAGACTGCAACAGATCACTTTCCATTTTGGGCATATCGGATGAATATTTATTTCTCTTTATTTTTGTTGTCGTTTTGGATTTCTTATGTCCTTGTTCTCAAACTAATGCTTTGGAGTACGTTTGCTTTGTATATGTTGGTTCCTCTCTCTGCGTGATGACGTTGGGAATCCAGTGGATTATATTACTTTGTGGTCATGTTGGCTCCAACTGCTGTGTTTTCCGTTCACCCAAACCTGTTATTGTACTGCTAGTGAATCATCCTTGTTTGTTAGACTCCTGCACTAAAACCCAAACATAGGATATGTAGCCTTTATTGGTCATTTTTGTCCCCTTTAATAGAAAAAAGAAAAAAAAAATTGTTAGCACTTTTATTTTCTCAGACATTTTCATTAGTGCTGTTTTTTTTTGTTTTTTTTATGAATCATCATCTATTACACGTTAGGTATATATTTTGTATTTGTAAAGTAGGCTTAGGAAGTTGCACACTGGGCTGACATTTACACTGACTGTGGTAATAGCATTTCTCCAGACAGACTCTAGTTTCTTACTGAGAAAGCCACTCTCTGGTAATGTAGGCCATATTATTTAGCCATAACAAATCCGCTGTCACCTGGTATTTAGTGTGGTTGGTTAGTTAGTAATTATAATAAATGAGATTTTTCATTCTCATGGGAGGCTGGTTTCTCATATACCTATTAAGATTCAGGAATATAGTGTTTTAAAGGTTTCAACAAGACGCCATGTTAAGAAGCCCAATTTAAAGGAAAAAAAAAAGAAACTGTATATATCTGTACCAAAGAGTTTGCCTTTATGTATATTACAGTTATGTACAGTTTTTAACAAATCTTATATCTTAGCTAAAATTATTTAGCTGGGTAGCTGTGTTTTAATAAAGCGTGTGGAAGATGTGTTTGACCTCAGTTGTGTGTATGGCCAACTCTTCAATAATGTCACTGTTTTTACCATAGAACTGGTGAGAGATGTTATGTAATGGTGTCCCAAATTGATCATATCAAAGTAACCTATGTATTTGTTGAGGCCTAGGTGAAAATGAAATTTACATCAGTCTGAAATTCAAGGAAATAGACTTTGAGAGCTGTCAAAACACACCATACAATAAAACATGTTCATGTAACACAATGACTGTGTCAGGCTTGTTTGAGTTTATTACATGTTCGACATGAAGTACAGAATTAAAACTGCAGATCGTGTGAAGAAGTAAAGGGCTGATGTAGTTCTACTAACCAAAAGTATATTCAACTATGAAAGCAGGAAACATTTTAAAAACAGGTTAGGAGTTTGATCTAAACGATATGACATTTCAGGATACTTGTTAATTGCCTTCACGCTACTCCTGAAGGTCCATCTTCATCACTTCTCTTCTGTAAAAGAAGAAAAACACTTATGAACACCTTATGTAATGGATTTCAGACAGTGGGCCTCTGCTGGCTACTAAACCAGCTCCAAAATACGGGTTAGTAGACACAAGTTTAAAGAAAATAGTTTAATAAGTTAAACCACAGATATGTTGCTTAGACTTAATTCCATGAGCGGACATTTTGGCAACAGTATGCCTTCTGAGCTTCAAGGAAAAAGCATGACATATTTATAGCAACCCGGGGCAACTGGATGGATAAAATCATGTATATGATGTAAATAAACCTAATCCATACAAAATAGTCACTGGGCCCCATTACTAAACCATCTGATTCTGCAACAGTATAGAAAACCTCTGCTACTGCAAAAAAGGCTGCACGATAATAAAAACCACATAGAATATTTCAATATAGTAGGATAACTGTCAATAACATTTTCACCTGAGCTATGAGCCAGTAAATAAGTTAAAGAAATATATTGCTGATATATTCTTTCTCAGTATACAATTAGACAATAGGAAAATCTAAAAGGAAATCCAATTAGGAAAGTTTAAAGATCTTAAGTGCTCAGGGTTTTTTTTTTTGGAAAACTATAATTTTCATGACAAGATTCATTTGCTGATGAAAATTATATAATATAACTGAAAGCTCCGAAACCTTGAATGGACCTTTAGGTGGGATTGTTATGTCAGTTGCTTTTTCCAAGGTCAAGAATGTTTAATCATTCTCAAATCTTTGACACTATTTGTAAAAGAGCTTTTTTATAGAAGACATTTTGACTTGTCACAGCAGGGAAAGCACAGGTTTAAATAATAAAACTAGAGAATGCTAGCTTTTCAGACTAATAATAAAAAAAAATATCTGCTCAGTTGTAACATTTGCCATAGTTGAAATGCTGAAACAATTGAAGTCATAGTTCAACTGGCAGTCAGAATACAAATACTGAAATAAGTTAAAGTTTCAGATATATGCATAAACATTGTATGAAATGTAAATTTAAGTGTAAGAGATGAGTAAAAGGTTTTTCACCAAGAAAGGTAAAAAAAAAAGATTCACACTTAAATTAAATGGAGCCATCCTTAATATGATTTACACCTGTGCTTTTCCTACTGTGACAAGTAAAGATGTGTTCTGTGAAAAAGGCATACAACTAGCATTAAGACTCCCAGTACCAACCTCAAGAGCAGTGACGATTATGTCCCTGCCTTGGTCTATATGCCTACACCCTTCACCTGTTTGCATTAACCCTTACCTCATCCCTCCACTTCGAAGTCATCCGGCAGCAGTTTGTCCTGCCGGTTGCCGAGGGTGAAGGACAGAAATGCAAGGATGAGGGCGTCCAGGATGCTGATGATGGCAAGGATGTAGGCCCAGCGCACCGTGCAGTTCCCCAGGGTGTACTTATCCGTCTTCTGGCCACACATCCTCTTCACCTCTGGAGAGTCCCAGCCATCCGGGTAGATCATGCAGCCAATCACCATCAACACAGCTGCGGGGGAAGAAGGATACGGAAATGTTGGAGCCTTGCAATAATCACCCCTTGTGTGCTCTTACTTTGATAAATGGTTCTTCTGAGCCCCCAGTGCAGGATAAGGTGTGATATACGCCTATAAAGTGCCAAAGGTTTAATTCATTTATGCTGCAGCATGCCAAAGGATGCTCAGTGGTGCTGTTTGCATGATGCACTGATGCATTATGAAGTTCTTAAATGTTAAATGCTCTTCATCTGTTTCCTCTGGGTTTTTTGCCACAGCTACTTCACAAGGCTAAAATCTGCATTTTGCAGCTATGTGGATTTCAATGAATTGCCAAATTACTTAAGAACTGTACTTAATTAAAATGTTGTACTTTACTTAAGTATTTCCATTGTATGTTACTTTATACTTCTCTACATGTCAGAGGCAAATATTGTACTTTTTACTCCACCACATTTAAGATATAGATGCTAGCTTCTTTACAGATTTAATTTTGGTTTGCTTCCCAATTCCCCTTGTCACATCTCATATGCCAGTTACCAGTTCAATACTCAAGAAAAGGATCTGAGTACTTCTTCCACCCATAAAGGCCTTTATCATGTGACTAGGTTTCTTGGAATCTGGTGTGTTTCAGGTGGAGGTTTAGCGCAGTTAACACAGCAACACCTGATCTTGTTAAATGTAACCAATCCACCCTCAGAGGTGTCGGTCAGAGGTGTCTGAAACTGGATCTCTTATTGGCTATCACAGTGAAGAACAACACATCCAACACACCACGTCTGAAACCAGAGAGGTGAGGAGGCTGCTGATGACGGGATGTGTTTATCACCCCACACTCAATTTGGCCGGGACAGTTTATAAGAGAGGCACAGGTCTCACTCATCCTTCAGACCCACTGCTTCAGTTTTGATAATCAGGTGCCCAACTTTGATGTACATTTGAAAGGTTTTGTGGAATCTGTTTTCACGGGCAAATGTTACAAAGAAAGAAAAGAAAAAGAAGTCTTTATTTGGACAATTAGATGGTGATACTAAAGCAACTATACGGCTTTAAAAAGTAGAATAGTGGAATCACTTGCCTACTTAGTGATTATCTATGGACTGTGACCTTTGACCTCTGACCTCAGTTTAACTATAACTCATAAACTGAACAGACTCATGTTACACTCAGTGGAAGTTTTGATGACATCAATAATCTGATGATATTGTAGGGATTGGTGTAATTCCTGTTTAGTATCTGTTCTGGACTACAAAATAAAGTGTGACCAAAACATATCCTACACTATAATACAGAACGATGTCTTTAGTTACTGATTATTTACCCTAAAGAAGAAATGATAGGTTTCCTTACTTAAGTAGCATAATCTCCCTGTGTATAAATACTCCATTACAAGTAAACTTCTGCATTCAAAAAGTACATAGTTCATAGCAAAATTTACTTTAGGTATCAAAAATAAAAGCTCTCATTATGCAGGATGAACCATGTCATTATGTTGCATTATTATATACATTATATTATTATTACTGATGAACTAACATGTAAACATGTCACATGTGAACATGTTAATGTAGCTGGTGGAGGTTTAGCTAACTTCACATGCCTCTGGGTGCATATGCACCATAGTTTATACACTGACCATATATTGTTATGAAAAAGATTCATCTGAACAGTAGTTTGTCACTATAACTGTCAAATACATGTAGTTGAGTAAAACATATATTAACCTCTGAGATGTAGTGGAGTAGAAGTATTAAATATTACAATTGTGCTGAGTAATGTACAAGTACATGAAGATTGTAGTTTAGTGGAGTACTGCAGTAAATGGCCCTTCCACCACTGAAGAACCACACTCCTCCTCCTCCTCCTCCTCCTCCTCCTCCTCACCCGAGGCCAGCTGCATCCATGCACAGATCTTGTAGACGTTCCCGGCGTTGCAGAAGAAGAACAAGCTGAAGCAGACCATGGTGCCTACGATCAGCAGCATGGAGGTCCCCACGAAGAACATGGCGGTCCTGAAGGCCGGTGAGGGGATGGAGCCGAAGTCGAACACGCTGCCCTTGCACGTGAGCTCCGAGGTGAGCGCGTTGCCGATGCAGTAGTAGAAGAGGCCGAAGTACCCGGCCTGCGGGGTGTTGACGCTGTCCCCGATCCAGAAGGGCTGGATGAAGACCACCATGGTGATGATGACGAAGCAGATGGTGAACACGGCCCACATTACGCCGATGGCTCGGGAGTTTCTCACGAAGTTCGTGTGGTAGATTTTAGCAGCCTCCTGCGCCGGGAGCAGATCCATGTTAGCGAGCAGAAAGAAAGAAACAAAGTTTGCCTCGGAGCTTTTTCTTAAATATTCTCTTCTCTTCAGCAACTCTGTGAACTAACTAACTAACTAACTAACTAACTAACTAACGAACTAAGTGTTTGCATACGCAGTGTCCCGAGTCTTTAAACGCCACAACACACACACACACACACACACAAACACCTGTCGCGACCGCGGCTGCTTTGCACCGTCCGAGCGGGCTCCGGTTCAGCACCCCGGACAGCGCCCCCTCCGCTCTGAGTAGTGACGCTGCTCTGACGTCAGGGCGCGACAGCTGTCTGCCAACGTGGGATCACAAACTGAACTCTTTCCAAGAATATTTTTTACATCTAATTTTTAAGGCAATTGATCTTAATTTGGCTCATTTGCTTTTCCAATAAGATAGTCATTTAAATATCAATATAATATACTGTACATTATACATAACTATAGGAGATTTAGCATATACACGTAGAATGCGACATGTTCCCCTTGGGAAGGGTATGCAGCCTAACCTGTAAGCCTTGTGTTTCTTCACAACACAAATACAGATGTTACTTTTGGTTCAAGCTGTCTGATTACCAAGAAAACAACATACATTTATCACACATTTAAATGTTTAGGGGTTATTTTTGTATTCACACTGCAGCTTTACTTCAAAGCTTTGTTGTTTTAATTCAGTACAAACTCCTTGCCATTCCAATATTTTTTAAATGTCATAATGTGATATTCAGTGAGCTTTTGGATTCTGCCTGGTGGGATGCTGAGGTTTATTATGGTTGATACACAGGAAGCTTCAAATAAAGATCTGCTGATATTGAATTCAGTATTGTTCCAGCCTGCTTATTGGACTTCTGCTTACCTGAAAACGTACTGCCAGTGACAGGAACACAATAATGATTTTATTTTGATTCGGCTTTAAATCACACAGCACACTTGTGGTCACCAAAACCAGCTGGTCAGTGATGCTTGATACCAAACCAGAGATCCATTTAACGCTGGAGAGTCCTGACAGTCAGTCAATGCTGTTCAGGAGACAGGTGTTGTTTCCATGTAATTGCCCCTCGATGCTCTCCTAAGTGACCATATTCAACACCAGAATTACATTTTGGGCAAAAACTGTGAATCTCATTCGCTGCAGTGCCACTTTCTAACTCATCAGTTTAAATTACTCATATGTTTTCAGTCAATGGTTTCCATTAGATCACAACAATACACATGGCTTCACTCCTCGGACATGTTTTTATTTACGTATTTATGTTTGGTGCCATATTCAGTTTGGGATGACAACTATGGCCCAAGGTTGATGGGGGGGGGGGGGGTCAACAGGACAGAACATGACACCATCTGCACCCTTCACTTTCCAGTCAGTGTTCATAACAAGTAGCTACAAGGCCTCCTACATGACACTGTGCCATGTGCAGAGAAAGGTATCCAAGGATGAGCTGTTGTTCCCCGGGGATCCGTGATGTCTCCCTGCAGCTCAGGAGGGACAATCAGCTCTGCCTGAAAGACAGACAGAGAGAGAGATATGGAGAGGAGACATCGCAGTTAAGATAAAAAGACTAATCAAACTCTGTCTGTGGAGGGAAAAATGTGTGGGAGCTGCTTTTGAGTGCTGCTCTAATGAGGCGTCATCCCTCATACATGTGACAACCTCTGAAGAGTCTGACGGTCTAGTCAAGATTTCATCAAGCCGGCTATTTCTTCAGTGATGCCTTGAAGAGGAGATGTGGTGCAAACGTTTTGGTGGAAGAAAAAAAGAGAGAGGTTGAAGCACGTCAATTTCATGCACACACAAACCGTACACTTTTAGCAGCATGCTCGTTTCATGCTCCAAATAATGTCCAAATAATGAAAGCCTACAGTGATATGTGGGAATTAGTGAGATCCAAAAACCAGTTATGATGCATTCAGAACCCCTGGTTATGAATTAAAAGCTTAATCCATGACCATCTGCTTTTGACCCAGAGCAGTGCTTCTGTGCTACAGTTCCCAAATGAAGATGAAATGTGATGTCTATCTTAAGGGTTGATGGGATGGATACATTGCAGATGTTAAGGTATTTTACAACCTTTCTTCCCATCACAGATATAATCTAACATTAGCAGATGGATAAAGGAGTTTAACTGTGTCACCATTTTCTCATTTTGTTTCAAATAAAAAGTAGCATTTGTCTTTCACTTTAGTGAAACATTGTTTGAATTGACTTTTCAGCCATTCCATCATCTGTCACTCCCTAAATTTCAGCTTTTATGCTGTACTGAGTAAATATCTTTCTTTTTGTTTTGTTGGTTTTTAATTAATTTCTCATGCTACAAAGCTACAAGTTACATTTTAATTTATCTGAAATCTATCCATCTATTTGAATTGATGTGGTTCTAAATAGTCCATTTCAAGTTGTGTGATTTAAAACTTTATTATTAAAATGCTTATCTTTGGAATCCAAGCTGTTCAGATCTGAACTTTGTTCATCAAATTTTCGTGTATGAATTTGACCAAGCCAATTTATGCAACTGGATATTTTGACATAACTTGAATTTTTTACAGGATTTAGTGTACGGATGTTTATCTTATTTGAATTGGGTTAGATACTGAAATCTTAATCTGAATTTGTAAACCCTAAAATATATATATATATAATAGAAATAAAGTCTTTGAAATTAACTATTGAAAATTAAGTGTTATAAATTCAGTGCCATTTAAATTTCCACATTAAGTATTCAGTAGTGTTCAGTCATAGTAAAGTATTTAGTGGCTTATAAGGTTCAAATCATTATTATCATTATTTGCTTCCACACCACAGCTGAAAGAAGTCACTGCAGTTCCTCTGCTATGAGAAAACACCCCAGTTCATCTCTAGATATACGAAGTCAATAAAAGGTTTTTCCACAAGAAGTTGATCAACAGCTAATTTCAGTTCACTTGATAGTAATTTTACCATTTTTCAATCATTGAGCACTGTGTTCTGCCATGGTGATCGATGCGTTCTCATCAAACATCAGTTATCAGCCACGGTGGCTGGATTAACCTGCAAGGGGCCCCTGAGACAAAAATGAGATGAGATAATTACCCTTTTCCTCATAGTGTGGTGTTTATGCAAGTACTGTACTTATGTACAACTCTGAGGTACTTGCACTTTACTTGAGTATAAAGCTACTTTATACTTCTACTTAATTCAGAGGGGAGAATTGTGCATTTATTTGACAGCTTTAGTTACTTTACAAGGAAGGTTTAATGCACAAAACATGTGATTGTGTGTATAAAATATGGTGTAATGTTAAAGATTAAACTACTCAACACAAAGTAGCTGCATATTGACCAACTACAACAGTTGAACTTATTAATGCTCATACTTACTTTTACTTGGGTAATATTTCTGCTACTGCATTTTTTATTTGTTTACTTAAGTAAGGGAACTCCTCCACCACTGTCAAACAGTAGAATAAACACTCCATCTTAATTATATTTTGCCTGCAGCGCCACAGACCAACCAGCACTCCTGTCCTGGAAAACTGGCCTTAGGCTTGGTCTTGTGTCAGTTTATGGTTATTTAATTAAATGCAGATTTGTTTGGGAAAATACACAATTTCTACAACCTATCAACTGAAATAATAAAGAATTTTATAAAGCTACAGTTCTTCTACGAAAAGAGCTGCCAGATAACAAAGGAGCCACAATTAGATTTACCACAAACCAACTGACACACAGTGAATCTGAGGCTTCTGGCACCCCTGGGGGCTCTCAGACAGCTGCTTTGCGTTGTTGGGAATCCATCCTAGCTGTCACCCCATCGAGGCTCTATCCTATTGCCCAAATGTGGATTTTCAGTCTGCAACCAGCTGACAGAAAACTGGCAGAAAATCTACCCAAAATCCTGTCTGAAAGTCTGCTCAGGCACATAAGGGTTGTGTGACAGACACTGTGTGTTTCTCTGGGCATTGTTTTGACTTTATTGAAAAGTAAATAGTAGATATGTGACAGGAAATGAAGGGGGAAAGAGAGGGGATGACATGCATCAAAGTTTAACAGCTGGACTTCACATGTTTCAGTACATCATGTAACCCACAGAGGTACTGAACATTAGTTTTTTCTCCCCTCAGCGTGGCTTCATGGAGTTTTGAGGCTGACACCAAGTTACAAAATTCAGATAATGATCAGCTGATATTAGGTTTTTTTTTTATCATAACACTCAACATAAACACATTTCTAATGAGGATCCCTTCAGTTTGTTTACAAAAGATGTTTTTATCAAATGGTTATACTCACAATGGATTTTTTTATATGTGTGTACCTTTTATCTGTATTCCCAATAAAAGGTTAATAAAAAACAAAACAAAACAATGAATTGGCTTTAAAACCAAACATTTGATATACAAAACATTAATTGGAACAATGGAAGTAGAACTCTCCCATTAACAAAACAACAGGCCTGGGGAGGTTTAATGGGACAATTAGTCTTCAGTGAGCATTTCATTGTAAAAATCAAGGCAAGTCTGTCCCAAACTGCGCTAAACAAACACTTCTATATGTTGTTCTTAGTCACTCTAAAGCCTCCAAACCAAGTCTTAAAACCCCAAATTCCGTCTACTGTACAACTGAACAATTAACAAAGGAGAATTTGCTGGATGTAACCTTTGAATTGCTGCACTTCTTAAAAGGATATCTTCGAGTTTTTACCAAGCTGAGACAAACCACTGTAGATTGTCATTGCTTTAGGAATGAGTGTATGCCGGGATTCAGTCACCAGCCATTAAACCTCCCCTGGTCCTTTGTAAATGGGCAAGTTCTACGTCCTTGGTTCATCACATTTCTCTCCATAATCTAATATGAGGTGTGTGTGAGCTGCTGTAAAATGGCCTATGGCACTTCTAATAACCTTGGAAGCTTTATTACATTTATGGCCAGCTTTCATCAAATGAGCGACATGCTTATTCCTTGATGTGATTATGGTCTGCTGCTGAGACGGAGAGCAGAGTACATCATAATGTTTTCTGGAAATGTGACGGGTATTCTTTCATCATCATGTGTTATTTTCGCTGCGTTACTGTTTAATGTTAGGTGACTCTTCTTCCTTCCCACCAAAGCGTCTGCCTGTCTTTGTAAAAGATGCTGTTTTCAGGCTCTGGATTCACAACAAACGTGCAGTTCTCACCAATTAGAGATGGAGAGGCATTTCATGTGAGTGTTAACAGTTGTTTAAAGTCAGTCACTGATTTCTGTTATGATTGGGTCAGAGGAGAATGCTGCCTATTGATGCTGGTTTGAGGAGAATAATAAGGTTTATTCTATACTTAGTATTCAGTTTAATAAACCACTCCAATCAGCATGCAGGAGGGTTGCTGCAGGAGGGCAAACTGTCTCTTAGTGTATCTCTCTTCATTTCTATAGTTTTAATCTCACTGGCCTTGTGCATATTGTAATATGCTTCTAAACACCCCCTTGTGTGGTATCAATAAACTTGACCCTCAGCTGCATTGTGGCTTTGTTTCCCCGCAGCAAAAATGTTTGAAGGTAATGAACTCTGGGAGTTTAGTGCAATGATGCAGCACATTGTAGCAGCTCTGCCCAGCACAAGAAATGAGCATCCATATTTTTGTGCTGCTCCCAGAGCAACAGCTTATCCTCACAAAACAACCCAAAGCTCATCCTCCCCTCCCTGATGTCTGACCTCGCACTAATGTTGTCTCCCCTTCTTTACGGCACAGCAGCTTCATAGATGCTTGTCCAGCTGACTCAGAGGCCAATTTTCTTTCATCCCATCTCTGTCAGAATCCGCATGGTTTGGCAGCAGAGAGCAGGAGTCGATCCAGACCTCAGCTAGACGCATCTTGTTATTTCAGATAGAGAAAAGAGAGCACAATGGGTTTTCATACTCTCGGCGACTCAGCACCACTGCATCTGGTATAACTGAGGCATCTGCAATGACTCCAGCTCTTTGAATGTGTGTTTGGTGTCACACTAATGGGATTTCTTTTCCACCACAGATGCTCGGCTTTTGTGCAAAAAAGAATAAATGAAAACTCAGAAAATGCCTCAAAGTGCTTTTTCTCTCTCTGTGTGCTCTCATTCTGTTGATGAAAAAATATTTTATTAGCCAAGATTGTCCATGAGGGGGCAGTATGCCGTTAAGTGTATTGAGGCAGGTCACACATTAGAGTATGGCCAGAGGATAGATTAGTACTCTTCCCATACTTACACTCAAACAAACAAAGGAACAGACTCCTTATTCTTCACACGTGTAGTGTTTACAAAGAGTCATATCTTTTGAGAGTCCTGTAATGTTTGTTTATTTATTACAAGGTATGACTATGTCATCTTTTGATGTTAAAAAGGGTGCAGTGTGTATTTTACATAAATCCTTTGTGCTGTAATGTTCTTTGAAGAGGCTTCTGAATCCCCCAGTGTGACAGCATCAGTCAATCACATTGATTTTCATATTCAGACGCCTACTTTAAAAGTAATTCCCTCACTGCCTCACTCGCTGTCTTTCTCCCTCATTTGGAATAGTGAATAATGCCTTTATTTCCTAGACATCTTGCAGATGCAGCCCTTTGATTCTGGGACTGGAGTGTGTGTGGAGTGGTGTGTGTGTGTGTGAACATGATATCAAGTGTGAGGTTGGGGGGGGGTCATCATTCAGTCCTCCTGACAGTGAAAACACCGCTGCTGCCTCTCCCAACACAGCTGCTATCGGTGCGATTGCACCGGCTTCATCTCCAAGCTCACACACACTGCATAAAATATCAGGCAAGGGTGCAGTTATGCAAGGGCACGCGTGACAAGCAGGCATATTTACCTAGGGGGTGAATCTCATCGTTATTCTTTCCTTTCTAAGCTCCCCTGGTTGACTCTGTGGTGTGCAAAGACCCGAGGCTCTGAACTTTGATTGCGTGTGTATTCTCTCTCTTGTATAATATCAGAGGCCCTCCAATGATTAAAGAAAACACACCTATAATTTCAATCATGATGTGCTGTGCCCTTTTTAAATGTCACCATATGTCTGTCAAGTTCTCTGAACACAACAATCTATGCTCTCTCTCTCTCTCTCTCTATTCTTGTGGGTGCTCATTTAGTTTTTGTATGATTTGTCATGCTAAGCGTGTTGTGTGTTGTATTCACTTTTAGATTGTCACTGCATGTGTCTGTGAGAGTGGGGATTTTCTGTCAGAGTATGTGCATGGTGCATGTGTCACACCAGTAGTAATATAACCTTGTAGCAGAAGGGATAGGAAGGAGAACACCCCCACCCCCCGCCATGACAGTACAATTTGGCATGGCGATGCTGCAAGAGCTGTGGGGATATTCTTGCTGTTAATTGGACTGTGAAGGATTTCTACTGCAGATTCAGCCCACTCTGCAAGTTCACACCATGGATTGTTGAGGATATTATAATATACTATAATTGTATTCAGCATGAACTGCAAAATATTCATCGTATACATGATTTTCTGTCACCATAGCAAAAATCTGTGTTGATGCAAGACATGCACTGGCAGTCGTCGCACAAGCCACTTTGGAAAGCTACTGCCAGTTTAAGGAATAGTTTGACTTTTTGAGAAATATGCTTTCTTATGATTGCTGAGAGTTGATTAGAGATGAGAAGATCAATAGGTTTCTCTGTCTGTATGCTAGATATGAAGCTAGATCTAGCAGACGGTTATCTTAGGTCAGCATATAGCCTGGAAACAGTTATACTGACTCTGTCCAAAGTAAAAAAAACAACAACAACTCACAAATTAAACACACAATATCTTGTTTGTATATAACAACTGATACGTTGTGGTTTGTGGGTTATTTCTTGGCTGGGCACAGTGACTTCCTTGAGTGAACTTGCCAGAAAACCAGTGGACACTGTGTTCCAGTAAAGTTTAGAGGTGCTGGTAGGCCAGGCTAGCTGTTTCCCTGCCAATGTTGCCAGAGTGGGAAGCTTTTTATGCGATTGTCCCCCCACTGAATAGTTAAGCCATATTCCAATAAATTGGCACCTCCTCTCCCTGGTATCTCTTAGTATTAATGAGATTGACTGGCCACTGAGTTCCATAGTTTTCCTAATTAAACTAATAATATACTAATAGAGCTCGTATTCAGCCATAGAAAATATTGGGCTACATTTATCATGATGGGTGGGTGTGAGACTTTGATTGGGCTATTTGTTGTCAATCAATTGTGGCAGCACTGCCCCCTGCTTCCAGCCTTTATGCTACGCTAAGCTAACCAGCTGCTGGTTCCAGCTTCATATTTAGCGTACAGACATGAGAAGGGTATTGATCTCACCATCTACCTTTTTACAATAGATTAAATAAGCCTTTTGAAAAATGTCAGACTAGTCTTTTAAAAGGAAAGCAAACTTTTTAGATTTACTTAATTTTTAGTTTTTTGTGATCTCTGCAATTTAATTTGAATGTGCTGCAGCTCGCTCCTCCACGTCCTTTGTGTGTTGCACTGTGGGACAGTTGTGCCCATCAATAGCACTCTCAAAAGTGAAGTGAATTTAGAAAGCACACTTAGTGTTGTAGTGTGAATGCACACATACTCAAAACCCATTTCCAAGAAGGCTGTTCCAAAGAAACACTATTTGCATCAAACACTGATTAAGCAGTGACTAATGATGATATTAGTTCATGTAAACTGACTGTAAACCAGGATGGGAGGGATTGGATCGAGCTTCAAAGGTAGTTGCTGAATATGCAGAAACATTTCTGTTCAAACATTTCACATTGAGTAAGTAACCTTTGGTGCTTCTGTCTTTTCTTCATTGTGTATTTGTGTCTCTACTGGAGATTTTCTCACCCTGGAATTACAGTTTGTATTAGCTTTGTGAGTTGATTTATCACAGTAATGGAGGCACTGGCAGAAAAGAGCACAGAAAAAACAGCTTAGTTTTAAATCACTTCACACCACTGGGCATTTAGCCATTAACTGCTTCTCTTTTACCCACAAAGGAATGGAGGGGTGCTCTGTCACATAAAGCAGTGGTGGTGGCTAAACACTGGACAGCAGAAATGGGGATCTAAGAACTTTATTAGGCTCTTGCTGACCCAATACAAGCTTTTAATGTGTTTTTTCAATCAAATACAGGCAGTCTTTAGGTATTTAAATTTGTGCAACACACTGCGGTTTATTGAGCATAACAGCATCCAAGTGGTCGGTCCTTTTATCATCTTGCCTACAGGTTGCTCATAGGAACACATACTAAAGATGTGTCTGCTATGTCTGTACACATGAAGGCGATGTAAAGGTGTTGACAGTATAAGCTCTGCCTTCAAAAGGGACAATCAATTGTTGAAAAGTGTAACAAACAAACACTAGACATTTTGTGATTGCAGAAATGTGTTCACAATATTCAAGCAATGAGTCCCTTCATTTCATTGCCCCTTGACTAGTTTGATTGCGGAGAACAATGGAGGCGAGCGAGCTGTCACATCTATGGAAATTGTCAAGTGGCAGCCGGTGGTGGTGGCGTGGTAAAGAATAGCTCAAGGGGTTAACGTCTGTTGGCGCTAACAACACCACAGCAGGCCCGTACCGCTACCCACACTCGCCACTGATGAGTTTTTTTTTCCCTGACAGCGATGACTTCTCCGGGCCCCCGTGAGCATGCGGAGCCCATCAACTCCTAAAATCACGCTGCTCCCGTAACGAGGAAAACCATAATGGCAAATCCTTCTGGCTGTGATGGCTGCACCAGAGGGCATGTGCACAGAGAGCGGGGGCGTTTCAGCTGGCGAGCAGGAGTTCCTCATTATCTAGATGTGAGCGCCATGAGGGTCGAATAACACAGAGGGTGTGGAGTCCCATTAATCATGCTGTCACACATGTACAGGTCACCTCGAGACAGGACTGAAGATGACAACTAGTGTCCTCACTCACTCAACCACAGTGGTATTTGAGCACGCACCACAGGACTCTACAGGCACTCTATATTTTTCTACTTTGCTGGCAGATCACTTTTGACAGTATCTCGGGACGTGTGCTGTAATGGTTTCCTTTGCAGCTCCAGCTCAGCAGTGCTCCCCTGCACCTGCATCTGATCTCTGCGTGGGAGGAATCCTGCTAGTTCTCCTCGGTGAGCCATTGGATGTGCACAGTGCCTGCTGCGAGTCTTACCATGGCAATGTTCACATATCACTGACTGTGTGTTCATTTCCACCCATACATCACAGGGGATAAATGCATTCATTTGCATGGATATAGCTTTGAGAAAACACAGTGATTACAGTCCCTCCCGCCCACGATGGAAAGCAAACTTTAATCAGGGGTAGGAGGGAAATGTCCCCATGCCTCCTGGCATCTCAGGGGCCGGAGGCTACAGGGGTGTAGCATTTAAGATTAGCACCAGTGCTTGTTGAGCAAATAGACGGAGGTCAAAATCCTTTAGGAGGGGGCTCTCGTCTTCTTCTTCTTCTTCTTTTCTCCCTGAAAATTGTACAACAGTCTCAGCTACGGTGATGATGCCACTTACTAAAGCAGTTTTCTAAAGCATCTAAATCATTCTTATTTCATTAAAGATGAGCAGTGGAGCCGCAGAGTTTCAGTCAACACAAACTAAATTGCTTCAGTTAGCATTCTGAGGTAGAATGATTAGTGGGTGTGTTGCTGTTGAATATAGAAGCTGAAATGGAAAATTTAGACGATGCTATGGCCCGGGCTTCGGTGGATGAACAAATGATACATTTCTCTCAGGCTCCCTGCCTCTGAGTTAATTCAATTCATTTTTTTTATTGATTGACATTGGACACCGTGATGTTTGAGGTTCATGCAAGCAGGCAGCGATAATGAACGGAATGACTTGCAATACGGCACCTAAAAATAAATTGTAACTCTGTGAAAAGATGCCAAGTAGTCCCAAGTGTATGTGTGCGTGTGTTGTATTGCACTTCTACCTTTGCGAGGAACATTTTTAAAGTAAAATGTTTGCAGATAGAGGAGATTTTAACCAGCGCTCACTATATCCAGGGCTTGTTAGAGGGCAAGTTTGCTGTTCAGGTTTGCCATGTAGTTGTGAATTTGATGATGTTCCCACAAGTACAGTAATACGTGTTACGTCCCTGTGTCGTAGTCTAGGGGAACGGAGGGAACCGTAACATAAGGGTAAGGGAAAAAGGGGATTCAATAAAACAGTCAAACACAGTATGACTATAAACAATAGGACATTTATTTTCCCAGGCATCCACTGGTATATATATACACAATCAAAAGGGGGGGGGGAGAAGGAGGACCACAGGTGGAAGCTAAAGAAAATACAATGAATATAACAAAACACCACCTTTAACTCCCAACTCAAAAAAAGAACAACCAAAACAAGCTGTCTATCTCTAAATAAGGATCAGTACAAAACGATACAGGGGAGGCTCCACCCAACTTCCTAGTGTCTCTAGACAATTACTTCACTACGGCTGAGCATGTACAGGGCGCCCCTGTCTTACCTAGTCCTCTCCTCTCCTCACCACACACTAACAGAATTCAGCCATGCACACAGGCTTGTCGGTTCTTAAGCGCTCTTTCTCTAGCAGACAGGACTAGACAGTTTCACTCCTTGGCAGACCGTGGCTTGGTAGCTTCTCTCCCTCTTCTCCTCCACAGCTCTCCAGGTGCTGCTTATCAGCTCCTTCTGATATGCCGCACCTGGGTGTTGATAGGCCGGGACAGCGCCACCACACCTCGTTCAGGCCACGCCCCACCACTGCACAGGTGTCAGCCATCACCCTGATTACCTGGGAAGACAACAGGGCAAGACAAACAGCAAAATCCAGACTCTCACCCCCTCCAGGACCCCCTGGCACGTAACAGTAAGTTTCTCCACTGTGAGACGACTAAAAGATTTCTGATTCTGATTCAATACAAAGAAAATGGCATCAGATTGCTCATTTTGGCCGACCAAAACATCAAGAAGTTTATTATCACAAAAAAATGAGTTTGTTTTTAATCTTTTGCTTCGTAGATCTGAGACTAAACCATTTCAAAACCAACAAAACAAATCCAGAAGAACTAGTCTATCACCACTATTTACTTTCACGTTACACACAAAACATATGAAAAGTCTATGTATTCTATGTAAAAGTATTTTAGATTAAAGGCCCTGCATACCCACACAGGACGGCTGTGGCTGAGACGATAGTGCGGTCGTCCACTAACCGCAGGGTTGGTGGTTCGATCCCAGTTCCTGCTGTCCGCATGTCGAAGTGTCCCTGGGCAAGACACTGAACCCCGAGTTGCTCCCGGTGGAGGCCAGCATGGCAACTGTGTCCCTGTCGGTGTGTGAATGGGTGAATTAGACTACTGTTGAAACTTAGATTACTGGTACAGCGCTTTGGGAACCGTTTCGGTTGAAAAGCGCTATATAAGAAAGAGTCCATTTACCATTTACAGGTGTCTTCAGTTCAGGAGGCTGATTCTCAAATGACAAAGTCAACAAGATAAAAAGGTGATTATCTTTGACACATTTTCTCCTCCATATTTAAACTCTGAAAGGAGCCATTTCGGTGCTTTAAGTACATTTTGCAGGTAATCCCTACTAAATTCAAATTCTGAGTGCAGGACTTTTACCTAACAAAGTATCTTTAGATTGTGGTTTTACTACTAATAATACTACTAACAATAGTAGTGCAGAACCTGAGATCTTCTTCCTCTTGTGTAATGTGACGGTGATCTGATTGTGTTTGGGGGGTTTTGGATGTTGCTCGGACAAAACCAGATATTTCAACACCCTCAACTCGAGCTTTAGGAATTGCTTCATTAATGAACTGTCTATTAATCAAGAAATGCACCTTCAGATTGACATGTACTTAAAGAAATCATGAGATGAATCGCTAGTATGAGATATTACTGAATCACTCATATTCTTTACAGGGAATTAAGATTATCATACAAATAATTACCTATTGGATAATTAATGCATCTGATTCTTGTTAATAATTACTGAAATGGCCGTGAAAATGACTCCTACTGTAATTTCTGTACCTGGAGTATTTCATGCCACTAACTACAGGTAATGACAACATGTACACCAGGCTCCTTTCTGCACAGATCTGATCTGCGTTGATTCAACATCAAGTTCCAGATGTGGTATGTTTGGGTGGAAGGTTGTTTCTTTAAAACCCTCTTTTTCCTACTTTCTTTCTCTTGATTTTTGAGTCTGGAAGCCTCCTTTGAGTTGTGTGTTAGTTCAAACTTCACCACTCGACCTCTAACTAACAGTCCGAAAGCTACAAAAAGATTTTTATCACCGAAAACAAAGGAAAGCAGGACATCATCACATTGCATAGAAGTGTTTGGCATTTTTGCTTAAAAAAATGACGAAAGCAATTAATGTATTGGTTTCAGAGTATTTGCCTGATAACTGAATAAACAGTCATTTTCTCAGGAGCCTGAAGGATTGTGAAATGTGCTTGTGCTGTGTAAATCAAAGTTCTGCTGATGATGAGCAGCATTATTACAATTCATTAATTATATATATATATTTCAAATGTATCTGTTCATTTATTTTTCTTAACTGCACTTTTGTTTTATGGCATTTTTTTCTGTAAAGCACTTGGTGCAGTTAATATCTTTGTTGTAAAGCACTTTGAACTGCCTTTCCTGTATGAATGGTGCTATATAAATAAAGTTGTTTATTATTATTACTGTTTTCATAGATCTAGTCCATCTTCTTATCTGTTGAGGCCAAAGCTTCACCACTAGCCAAGTTTAAACTTGCATCTACATTCTGAGACCTGCCAGTGTTTTAGATAAGTGTATGGTTTTCTTTTTCATTTACATGGCCTTATGGAATACATTTGTTATTACTTGTAAACAAAGACATTAGTTGTAAAAAAAGAAAAAGTTTTTTACCAAAAACATGTTACAGTCAGAACTCTGAGAATAAAGACAGAACTCCAGAAGAAATGTCACATGTGGCTTCTTCCTTAATGCACACAAGAAGGAGGAGGACAGGGCAGAAGCACGACAGACTAACTTGAAGACGGCGAGAGGTTTTTGAAGGAGGTTGACAAAATAAGTAATGTGCATTTAATATCTTTGTTGTAAAGCATTTTGAACCTGTATGAATGGTGCTGTGGTTCATTACACAAATGGAGTAGAAATGGGGTCTGAAACCTTTTAAAAAAACAAATTTATTTTACTAAGTGATACCAAAAGATGATGTTTGCACCTCTGGCCGGAGTGTACTAAGATTAAAGTCACAATTCTGAGAAACGTCTTCGTCATCAGATCTGATTAACCTGCTAGGAGTATTGATTAAAGTATAGGGCCAGTAACTTCCTGTTGTCACTAGGTGGCGCTATGACCGTGGATAAAAATAGCTATTGGGATGACTTCGGCCCGGGGCGATCATAAAATATGTAAAGTTTGGTGCCTCTCGGACAACGTACGGTGCAGATATAAACCACTTCCTGTTTGATGGCGAAACGCATCAATTCCACGCCACCTCACACAGCAAACACAATCATTTTATAAACGGCATCCATCTCGGCAGCAAAACACTAAGATCCTCCATCTATACAGAGCTGACTCAGGTGAGCCCGTGTGTAAAGCAATGCGGCCATCCAGTGGACCGTGACAGCAATAACAACCACATCCAGCAAGAATTATTTAGATTTTAATTCAATTCAATTCAATTCAATTCAAATGTATTGATATAGAGCTATATCATAAGTTATCTCATAGCACTTGTTAATATAGAGCAAGTCTAAACCATCTCTATATGTATAGACCCAACATTTCCACCATGAGCAGCACTAGGAGACAGTGGCAAGGAAACACTGCCTTTAACAGGCAGAAACCTCGAGCAGAACCAGGCATCCAATAGGTTTACAAAACCTTCACATTGACTTTTACATTAAGGGGCAGTTCATTATTTTGGCCGGTAAAAAGTAGCTTGGCCGGTGGATTTTCTTCACCTACCAGTCCTCTTGGCCGGTGAGTCAAAAAGTTAAGTTCGGACGCTGCTTTGATCCTCTGACTGTGACGTCCTCGTGAGATCTGTCCTCTAAAATCCTTCTTAGGCTGCTCCGATATCTCACTGCAGTTTTGTAGTATCTTGAAACAACCGAATATTTGCACTGCAAATATTATTTTGATAATCTGATTTTTATCCATTAGAGGTTTTTCCTCTTCTGTACATGGTTTTCCACTCTGTCTTCCTGATCGCTGCCCGGCCCCAGTCCTCCTTTTATCAGTGCATTCCTGCTCTCTGACTGCTGTCTTCCTTCCTGTGCCTCAGCTCATTTTACCTTCCAGATTCAGCCTTTGATACTGCTACCCAAAAGCCTCAAACAGAGATGTGAGATTGTATGAACTAAGAAGCCTGTGCAGCCAAGAGCGAGCTGATCTTTTTCTCCTATCATCAACTGCTAAGCAAAGTGTAGAGAGCTCAGGTAGAGCGTACGTAATCAAATAAAGATTGTGTGAGGAGTCTGCCTCTCGCACCACCAGGCGTCCAGAAAGACGTGTTAATTTGTATCTGCTGCATCTGGGTGGAGTTCACAGATAAGCTGGTGTTTGGGCGTTGTTGTTAGGTGAGGCGATGCTGCATCCTCCCATCCCACACCGTAATGGAACTAACATCAGTGCTGTTACAGCTGATAAAGGGCGATTTTGTTTTGCGGTGTGCTTGTCGTCTGGCTTTTCAAGCATTTATAGCTTTTCTGTAGGTTTACTCATAAACCAGGCACATCCGAAATCTGTGCCTGGTTGACAAATCTCTGCTGTCTCACTGTGCATATCTTCATACCGTCCAACCCTAAGAGGAGTAGGAAAGAAGCTGTGATGATGGCTTCCTTTCTTGTTCCTCGCCGCGGTCCACACTCACGTTGTGGCAGGTTGCCTTGCTGCAGGCTGACGGATTAGATCGACGTCATCTGGGATCCATATTCTTCATATATGTTTACAATTCGGATATCATTTTGTCACCCTGATATTCTGTACATCAATATCTATTGCACGTCTGTCCGTCCTGGAAGAGGGAGCCCTCCGCTGTTGCTCTTCATGAGGTTTTCTTCTCTGTTAAAGGTTTTCTGGGCCGAGTTTTTCCTGATCTGAATTAAGGACAGCGGGTGTAGTGTGCTGTACAGATTGTAAAGCCCCTTGAGACAAATTTGTTGGGATGTAAATCAGTTTGACTTGACTGACCTGCTTTTGTGTCCATCTGCTGGTACAGTAAGGCTGGTATTTATTATTACATGTTTAAAGTTCACTTTCCGTCAACCACGCGATGATTTGGTCTTGAGTGAGTTTGGTGTCGTTACGTTCATTAAATCTTTTTAATATTTGTAACCTTCTGTGAGTTGCCCGAAAGTTGACGGGATGGCAGTTGTCCTGAGCTGACTGGTAACCATGGTGCATTGTTTAATGACGTCATTAGAGTCACACACCAGGCATTGTCTGGTTTGATCTGGTATGTGTAATTTTTGCGTCTTGCCATTATGGGCCGCCAGCAACAATTTGAGGTTTGAACAAAGGGCCGTTCTTTCACTCTGAGTGAAGAATGCCTGCACGCTCTTTTGGTTTCAAATGAAAACTAGTGAGCTGCAGTAATTTCAGTTTTGATGCATTTTCTCCTTGTAGCCTTAGACATTGGACATTCTCATTCTTGGAAATCGCACTGACTCAAGTTCCACTTTACTACCTTTTTCAAGAGCTTTCAACTTGATTTCATCTTTATCAGCAGATGATGTTCATCAGTTGTGGTAATGTTTCAACAACACCCAATTCGTCAGTTGTAGTGGAGACTTCAATTAGTTTTTTGTCATTCGTCTTCACCATGACAACCAAGCAAACTCTTGTCATCTCTTCACCCGCTGACCTCTGGCTGCAGGCGACAGCTGCAGGAAAAGCAGCAAGGGTCCTTTCTGCAAAGTCAGAACAGATTCATGGTTGAGTAGTGCTTTGGACTACAAAAGAAGAATCGACACAAGCAACTGTAGAAGAACGACTAAACTGCGTCATGTCAGCTGTGCTAAACCACACTTGGTTCAGTGACGCTGTAGATGAGACATTCTGCTGGCCTTCATCTGGCCCAGAGCTGAACACGCTTCCAGTAATGGTTGAAGATGGCAGATCGCCTTTGAGGCTTTTACTGGAAGCAACTGTGAAACTGTGAAAACGGCATTAGACAACAAATTCAATAATAGCGTTTATTATAAGCGTCCATAAACAAGAGTGAAAGCAAAGGTATTGCTGAAATGAGGCAGCACAGTGACGAGAAAACTGGATTCACAAAAGTGTAGACGAAAGATTTGCGACCCGATGAAAACCTTTTTAGGACGTCGCAGCAGTGCGAACGGGCCCGCCTCGGCTCGACAAGTCGCCAGCAGCTGGTTTTAGAGCATAAGGCACGTCGCCTGTTTCAACATCCAATCAGTTCGTAGCAAAGTCAGCTGGTCATCTCAACCCGCCCGTTTGTCTGTGGGTTTTGCCGTTTCATCAATACTAGGAATGCAAATCGCTATCACTATCCTCATTCATATTTTAAGATGCTACAAAATATTTCCAGCTGCATAGAAAGCCAGTGACAGCGATCATTATCATACACGAGCTGCTTTCGTTCACTTCCTGTGCCAGCCTGGCAGAACGGCCTTGTGGTCCACCGTGGTCTACATCTAGAGTGTTAACTAGGCCACAGAAGGACGTACGCCCATTTCACTGTGCAGGCTGACACGCAACCACGAGGGGAAGCTCAGTTTCACACATCAAGATCAGCTCACTGGTCGGTCATAATAAGCACCACCCAGCCTGTGGACACCGATGAACCGTATCTTCTATGGCTCTGAGAATATAGCTTAAGCTTGAGGACTATAAAATTGACAACAGAAAGCCTCTGTTAGAAATTAAAGATGGGGACGTCTGCCAGGAGGGAAGGATATAATATAAAGATACTGTTGGTTTACATCATGCAAAGTGTAGGGTGCAGCGTTTTAGGAGCTTGACCCGCACTAAGGATTAAACGACGGGATTTCTCTGCCTTTGCAGCACATATTGTTCTCTTGTAATTCCCCCCATGTGTTCCCCGTAGAGCTGTCCTTCAGAGGAAACCTGACTGATATGTGAACATTCACACAATTCTGTGCAGTCGCCAGCTGTGACGAGCTGAACTGCCTTGTTTTCCTGCTGACCCCATTTTGCCAAATCAGCAATAGTTCTGCCTGTTCAGTGCAAACTGTATAAAAAGAAATAAATAAAAATGGTATTTGTACGCTCAAGTATACGGTTTTTCAACAAACGGCATGTGAAACTGGGCCAAAACGGCACCAAAATACACGCGTCTAACTTTGTAGCTGCAGGCCACAGCACACTGTAGACGGTCCAAACGTCCTTATCTGCACATGGAAACACATTCCATGTTCTCTTCCTCGGTTCCTCTTTGGTCACCACACCGATGGAAGGCTTTCATGCATTTTGAAAGAAGAACAAAAACAACAAACTCATTAGTAGATGTTTCCGCTGGCATCTGGTTAGGTAAAGGAGAGAGAGAGAGAGAGAGCTCTTTAATGCTGAATGTAAAAATGTATGAACGTTACACCAGGAGTCTTTACCTCTGCACAGTAAAGACGGCGCACAGAACCGCTGCATTAAAGCACTCTGCAGTAACTCACGAGCATGACTTAACCTTTTTAAACCCCGAGCCGACTTTCCTTTTCAAGCGAATGGACTTTTGGGGGCTTGTCGTTGTCGGCTGACACCGCACAGCACAATTTTTGTTGAGTTTCAGTGTATTCCAGGCAGGGCCGGGACGATATGGCCAGCAATGTTCAGAAAATAACTATCACAATAAATGTCAGATTATTAGTTCTTTCAAGTTTAAAGGCTGAGTTTTGTTCTTGAGTGAAAGCTGAAGACGCCAGATGGTTAAGCGATGTACACATTAATTCATCAATATTTATAATCCAATATTCTGAAATTGACCATCGTGCATTCTTTTACTTTTAAGTTTATTTTGATGCTAGAAAATTTACTTTAAAAGAACTTTAACTTTTTGCTGCCAATTATTTATTTACTGTGCAATTTATTTAAATTTTTTTTCCATCTATTTGATGGGATTTAATGATCATAACTCGTATTGTTGTTGTTATATACACATTTTCCTTTTGTGTGTGTGTGTGTGTGTGTGTGTCACTTTTCCTCATTTGTCCAGCATTTGACATTTTAAGCCTCTTTTTAAATCCTTTGTAAACCTTTGTGACTCTTAATTTCAGACATACCGACTCACACACACACACACACTCCTTTTCTCTCTGGCTCCTATTTGCACACAGACAACTTCCACCTGACGATCTAATTGAACTGTTTTTTTAACACTAACACACTGACAGCAGGTTATTCCACCTTAAGTCCACATATATGTCAACCTTGACAACTGACACGCTGCTCACACTCCTTTTATAGTCCGTGGCCTGGTGTTATTTTGAGCTGGCTGCCTTCCCAACATGAGTCTGGTGATTGTCTTGTGAACTAGACGGTGCAGTTTGTGTGATGATGCAGCTGGTCCACATCTGCAGGCTGAGGATGGTTCACAACATGAAACTGATATTTCTGCCTTCCGGTTCTGATTGATTTGTTTACTCTCTGAAAATCAAATCGTCCTGATGACCAGGACAACAAGTCCCTTTGTCTCAGCCTGTCGCAGCCTGGTAGCTGCTGCCTGCTAGCCACGCCCTATTTTCAAAGAATTAGGATTTTTTTTGCCTCCATGCTCTGACAAAAGATGCAGGGAGCCCCATGAGCTGTAGCGGCACTGCTCTTAATACTTCTACTCCAGTCAACTCCTTGATGAATTGCCTAATCGTGGCAGCTCTTAACATGTGTAAACAAAAAAAACTAAAAAAATCAAATTGAGCAATTATTTATGGACGACTGAAACTGCCAAAATCTAAAATAAATTAATAAATGACTCAATATTCTGTATAAATTAATATATAATTAAATGCACCAAAAATTGCATTCAAAATAAATGTAGGAGTTAATGAATTAATGAAATGTGAAATAAATTTGCTTCTGTATTTATTTACCTTTGCATAAATTGCCCTATTATTTACTTTCCCATTTAATTGTCCATTTTATTTATTCATTTATAAATGTATTTATGTGTTTTTTCCCCCATTGCATCATCTTTTTTACTTTTTACTTTCTGCTTCATTATGCAAATGAGGGGAGCTGTCTGTCATGGGGTTGCCTTCAGCGTTGCCAGGTCTGCGTGCACACACAGACATGGGACATGACATGTCGCACGCTCCATACGTCCTAGCCACAATCATTTTATCTTTTAGAATATTTTTCATATCTTTCATGTCTCGTCGCTTTTCCATTTACGCGTCTTGATTTGCAGTGACTGCTTTATCTTTCTTTATGTTTCCGACTTACTATGTTTGTTATGCACCAACATACCAAAGCAGATTATTTGTATGTGTGAACCTACTTGGCAATAATTCTGATTCTGATTCCTAGAAGGATTGCAATTGCATCTCTGAACGGCTCCGTCACAAAGTGACTCAGATTACGGAAAATGACTCCAGTCTCAGCCAAATACTTTACTTTTCATTAAAAACTGTTTATTTCTTTTTCTTTATTTTGTTTGTGTCTTATTTTGACTTCGCTTCTGATGGACTGCTGCATCTGACAGCTGTTTATTTGTTAATGTGATTCCCAAAGACAGTGAGATGTGAGATGTACCTCACCACATGCTTCCTGTCTGTAAGGCTAATTCAATCTGCCCCGCCTATCAATTATCGGGCTGGATTGAATTAGTGTTGGGCTCCTCGGCTCCTGCTCGCGCTGCTCTGCTGACTCATGACGCCGGCGGTGAGGAGCTGATAACGTGTAGAAGAAGAGATTGTTCCATACCAAAACCTTTGATGTATTTTGAATGCGCTCTGCTGTAGCTCAGTTATTAATCTGATAATATGAAGGAAAATTGCAGAATTATAGTTTATCCTTCACAACATGTTTAGGGCCGGGCCTCTCCAGGCCAATATTTAGTTTAGATAACTTGTAGCTGATTTAATAGTTTTGACTATTTTAATGCCAGAACATTGCACAACAAACAGAATTGTTCTTATAGGCCACTGAAGACTTTTCCTCGTTAGACAGTTTCCTCGTTAGAGAAATTTCCATCATTTGATTGGTAGTAAAAGTTCAGATCCTCAACAACAGATTATGAACCTGGACACTGCCAAAAAAAAAGTGTATTTCTGTATATCTTTCACACATTTTCATCGGAAGCCAATGACTCTCGAATCTGAACTTAGAAACAGGAGCAGTTTGTCGGCGTATCGACGATGTTTTACCTCTTTGTCTCTTCCTTTGTCTTTTAACTCTCATCTTCTACTCCAGCATAAATCCTCTTTCTTCCCTCTCTTTCAGATGCTGGAATTCAACTGGACGGGACTCACAAACATGCTGGACATTCCCGGTGTCAAGTAAGTAACCGCGTATAAAGGTGGTGCGGCTGTGTTGAGGTCTCCCGACGGTGTGTGCTGGCATTGCATTGTGGGAATATTTCTACACCGTGCTAGACTGGATGAAAATATTGTTATGGCTCTAACTGAAACCCACTTTCCAATGCAAACGCTGGGCACGTTACGAGGCCACTGAAATGAATGAGAGCGCGGATGAATTCAAATCTCTCATTCAAATGACGTTCACTGAGGCTGCAGCATGAAGCATGTTTCATTAGTTTCTCTCTGTGACCAACTCATTTGAGTCAATAATCAGAAGTTGGCTGAGACAGAAAGACCTTATTTATATTCCGTTTGCCTTAAACCTCAAGTATCCATTCTAAAAGTGTTTAAAAGAGCGTTTTCTTCCTTGTGTTTTCCATTCAGTAAGTTGTGTTTGACTGCTGAGCTCATGGAAACGTTAAAGGCGCCCAGCGGGCTTTTCTTAAACAAACAGAAGTTACATTTACATTCAGTGTTACTCCCAGAACACAAGCTCTGTGTCCTTGAGGGCTAACAAACGTGGTGACTGTGTGCGAGCACATTCATCTTCATGCGTGTGCGCAAGACAAACTAAACGGGGATCCACTAATAGGAAAATGCCTCCGTAGCGCCGCTAGAGGTCCAAAAACTCCACAGGTTACCTTTAAATGGAGCCTGATGTTATCGACCTGCACTCCGCCAGAAAGCCCAGCATATAAAGAAAGAAGGTGTCGGGGTTCATGTAACTTCAGCGTGTTTGACAGCGTGTTACTTGTGCACCGTCGATTACGTGATCTTGCCATCCCCTCAAGAATATATCTGCACAATGGTACAGTACTTACTGTATACACAATGATTTACACTTTGTTTGTCAGAGAAATTCAGATGTTTCACTTAAAATCAGCCAGACTTTTGCTTAACACTTGTGCAGCATTTTAATAGAAACATAACTAAAGATTTGACGAATTACTGTTGGATTTCAGTGAACAGGTAATAGAGAAGAGCATAATTTATTAAATTCTTTTGCCCTATCAACATCTGATTAGTCTAAACCTTTAACAGCAGGAAAACTAAAAACATGCCGAGCACTCAGTGCTTTTTGGAGCGTGCAGAAGCACATCCTTCCTGCTCGGTATAATGACAAAATGAAGCCGGTGCTTTGAAGAGAGGTTCCCAGTGGACACTCAGCCAGAGCGGGCTCTCCGGCTCTGCTGCTGAACCCATTACATTAACCACCGGATCACAGGACGGATTATGACCTTTTATTCTCCCCCACAAAGTGTTGGTATTTATAGCAATGTGGTTATGAAAGGAGAGTCGCTGCGATGTTGACCCCTACGAGGCTGGAACTCTCGTCAAATGTGAGGAATATGGAAAAGATCTGAACAGTTTGATTTTTCACGATGACACATCAGAATTCGCAGAGAATTCTGAATTTTGTTCTGAAAACTGCAGGTGGCACTGTTTATTTTCTCCCCAAACTCCCATCCATCACTATTTTTCCCCTGCTAGCACATCATTTAAAATAATAATAATAGTCCTTAAATAATCCAATAGGTCCCTTTCACCAGTTGGTGCTCGGGGCCCTAATTGTAAGTCTGAAACGCAACCTGAAGGTGATGAGCACCCCGTCACCACACTGCTAACAGTGCTGCTGTTACTCCTCCATATTGACCTGTTGTTGTTTGCTACTCGTTTACTGTTTGTAATCTCTGTGGTTTCCAAAAGACTCCGCCCTCTTAAAGTGTAGCTTTCGTAGTTTCGTTTGTAGGACAACAGAGTCTGTGTGTGAGTGTCTGCTGTGGAGACCTGCCCTCACTCACTTCCTCTGTCAGTGGGAGGGAACTCGGTGTTTCCTCAGTGACGATTTGCATTTTGCTCTGAAATGATGGGACCACCGAGGCCACCGTCCGCTCACTGTGTGTCTGGTGAGTGAGCAGGCCAGGAATCAGCAGGTCAACGCTAACCTTAACTTTAGCATTCACATGAGATTCTAGTCTGAAACTGACCCAGGCGCAGCTCTATCAGGGACTTTCTTTCTGTGTTGAAGTGATGCAGCTGTGTTTTTAATGCAGGCTGCTGCTGCCCTCTAGAGGAAATGAGGCGAAACATCAGAATATGCGAAATTAAACATGCAGCTAAGGACTCATGGTTGGACAGCTTGTTTTTAGCAGAGATACAAACAAGCTGTCCAACCTTGACATTCCTCCACATACTGCAGCCTCAGCTGTCTGTAGTGGTGGATGATATTTTGTGATACTCATCACTGAAAGAGTTGCAAAACTACTTGCTGATTGTTTAGACGTTATTTTAAAGGCACGGAAACACTTTGTCTTTAAAGGGTCAGTTCACCCAAATCACAAAAAGAAACATGCAAATGGTCTTGGTTTTAAGTTTAAATGTTAAACGTATTTAAAAGTAAAAGGTTTTAAGATTTCACGCTGTGAGATTTCTGCTGTAAACCCCAGTACAATGGAGAGTAAACTGATATTCTAGTGTTCATAAATTCAACCGCAGCATCTCGGTCCTGACACAGTCTCCCTGTTACTCTACATGCTCCACGCAGTCATCACGTCATCAGTTGTCTTTGGAACTGCTTTCTACCAAATAAAGTCTGCCTGGGCCTACGATGAGCAATAGTTCACTATCGGTTAGTTCGTTTTTTTTGTTGTTTTTCAATTTGATCGCTTGCTCTCAAAAATGGTTAAAAACATTAAAGCCGTGACATCTTTAATTTTCTTGACATTTAAGAAGCTCGAACCAGCACATTTTGGGGTATTTCTTGCTTAAAAACTATTAGTTATTAATTATCTGTCAATCACCAGTTAATCAACTGCAGGTAAGATGTTTCCTGTGAAGCGTCCGGAGTAACAGCAACACTGTTTCCAGAAAGATGGAACAGCTGTGTTTTTCAAATGTAATCTTTTATACTGCACCAATTAAATTCACCACTGTTGCATTAAGATGGCAGATATTTCAGATACAGACTGATGCAGCATTTCACGTCACCCCTGTGCTTTTGGCGAGCGTGATGTGCGGTGACATGGGGTACAAACTAAATGGTTATCCACTCATCAGAATGCACACACACACATACACACACTACTCCAGCTGTGCCTGCAGCCGGGGTTTAGTGCCAGTGTGGTGTCTGAATATACGTGCTGGTTGTTTCAAACAGGAAGCCGCAGCAGAACCAGAGTGTGTGGTATATTTTTTTTTTTTTTTGTGTCTATTGGCACACTTGTTCATGTATGTCACAAGGCCGGTCTGTTGACATATAGACAGCTGCAGGGTTTTTAGTCTGCAGTAATTGCACCTCCTTGGCTTCCATGTCTGTTTTGATGTTTTAAGGTTATTCTTTGTTATTACACCTTCTTCGCCACCCCTCATCACTTCGCTGTCCTCATTTGTTCTCTCTTCCCCTTTTATTTGTTTTATTTGTTCTCTCCCCCCCCGTCCTCTATCCATCCCTCTCAGTGGTTTGTGTGACAACATCATCCAGGACATTATCTACAGCTTCCTGGTCCTGCCCAACCGCATCACCATCCCTCTGGTGGGAGAGGCCCAGCTGGCCCAGCTACGCTTCCCCATACCCAAGGTCACACACACACACACACACACAGTTGAACATTTACAGTGATTTATAGTTTTGAAACAATGACTCAGGGTTTGGTCATCAGAAATGCCAAACAAACTCTTGTTCCAGCTACTCAGATGTACGGTGGCCCCCGAAGGTGAAAACACAACGGCGTTTCCGATTACGGAAAGGGAGCGACAACTCATCTTGTTTGTGATTAGACCAAACCCAAGTCAATTTATTCAATGGATGTGTTGTGCGGAAGGACGCTCTAAACTCTACGCTGCTGCGATTGCGCCTCTTCTTGTCCAGCCTTCATCTTACACTCTCTGTTACTGGTCTGTGTCCTCAGGCCGTCCTGAGGATCCACTTTATTGAGGCCCAGGATCTGATGGGTAAAGACAAGCTCCTAGGCGGACTGATCAAAGGCAAGTCAGACCCGTATGGAGTCATCCAGGTCGGGAACCAGCTGTTCCAGAGCAAAGTCATCCAAGAGAACGTCAACCCAAAATGGAACGAAGTGTACGAGGTGAGCGAAGCAGGTTGTACATTTCCATCACAAGGTGGTGATGTATAATCCTATGACTTTCATGGGGCTGGATATTTGTAAAGGTCTGTCGATTCAGGTTGATTTTTAAACATTCAGTTGCCTGTTATTAGATAAATACTATTTTAAAATGTTGAAAATGATTTTCAGGGTTAATCCTGAACTGAAATGACTTTTTCTTTCACAAGGAAGAAACTTCATCGGTCTTCCATTTTAATTTGTGACAGAAAATAAGTAAATGTACACATACATTGGGATTTTAAAGAATTTTTAAAGCAAAGATTCCTAGAGACCAAACAATGATCCAAACAAAGTCTGTCCCCAAATGTCAACTGTAATTTAAAGTTGTGACCAGAAATGAGTGTAGTGCTGAATGTTAACAAAGACACATGGTCTTATGTTACGGGTCATGTTAATGTATTCTTTTGTGTTTTCAGGCCTTGATGTTCGACCCCTCGGGACAGTACGTGGAGATCGAGGTGTTTGATGAAGACACTGATAAAGACGACTTCCTGGGAAGGTTCGTCTTCTATTAGAGCAACAAAACGGCTTCTTATTGGCCGAACCTGCCGCCTGTTATAACTTCTGTTTCGTTCTCTTGGCGTCCTCTCTGACCTTTGTTGAATCAGAACTACATATCTGTCTTTTTAACTTGAGGGTTAAGGCCCTTTTTTTTTTATTTTTACGGGTAATTAAGGCCAAAAATGATATTCTGAAAAGACTGCTCAAATAATTGATTAGTTGTCAACAATCATTTTGATAATCTTTGCATCCAGTAAAAATGCAAACCATCCTATTAGCTCCTAAAATGTGAAGATTTGCGGCTGTTCTTTGTTTTATTGTTATCGGACTAAACGAGACGTTACCTTGGTTGATTACTGGGAAAAGTACTATTGGTTTTTATTGTTTTTTTTGTTCTCTAATTATTGTTAGTTGTGGCCCACTTAGTACTTAACAGCAATTCAACATTTTCAGATTAACTTTGCTAATAAAAAAGAAAGTACTGACACTTCATGCTGTAATGTATATTGAGGATAGCTGCGCGTGTAAATTGGATAGTTTATGGATTAACTGCGTATTTTATGTATTCTGTATGTTGTGTTTTTCATATTTTACACAAGTCAGATTTGTCATAAAGCACTTGCACTGTATGTAACAGGATTTCACACGTGGTGCCTGAGAGCGACGGGCAGCTTTCAGTTCACAGTGGTGTTCAATGAGAGCAGCGTTGTGTGTCAGAGCCCATTAACGCGCCGCCCGAGTGCGAAACAGTCTGTCGTGACACTGCAGCCAAACGCCAGCATCGTTCAGGAGCCCTCAGTCAAAGTTTTGTATCGTGTGTGTGACTTGTTTTCCAGCCTGACGATCGACGTGGCCGAGCTCCAGAGGGAAAAGAAGGTGGATGAGGTAACCTGCATCTCTTCCTCTCTGAATTCATCCGAGTGCCGTCGTCCATCTTTATATGCGGTCTATGGCTGGAAATGTGTCTATATCAAAAAATGATTATGGTATTGATATTAACTAGGGGCATTTCTTTGTCTCCAGTGGTTTGTATTGAGTGATGTGACTACAGGGAAGCTGCACCTCAAACTGGAGTGGTTATCTGTGCTGGCCACACCTGAGAAGCTTGACCAGGTACAGTACCGCTGCCACGCCTACAGAGGCATCTTAAACTGAGCAGTGCATTTAAATGATTGAACAACACAAGTTAATGTGAAGATTTCGTCTTTGATTCCACGAAACATGGGATGAACATTTAACCTCCAGCCTGCCTGAGCCTGTAAACCTGCGCCATGTGCTTCCAGGGAGCCCTCGGGGGCTTAAAGTATTAAAAAAGCCCTGAATTTAATATTCTCACAATAAGGCCTTGGTCTTGCATTGTTTCCTCGTCTTTTCGTGGGATTTAATAAACACCGGAACATCATAAATCACTTTGAAATGTATAAAGTGCTTTGGGTGTGCAAAGTTAGTTTTCTCCGTTTGGCTTTGGCGTTTTCGACAGTACAGGTACTGTTTCGTCAGTGTATTCTTTCACTCTCGGGAAGTCGGTTGTCAGGGAAGAAAGCAAAAATGTGTCGCACCTTGCTACTAACAAGCTAACGTTAAACTGTCAAAAGACTTAAATTTATCACGCAGAGAGTCCTGTTATCCCATCAGGCCTCAGAGGACCACTTTTTCCCCCAAAACTAAACAGTTAACAACAGTTACTGTTGGGTATTTTTCTCCTCGCAGGCACTGACGAGCATCAAAGCTGACCGCAGTCAAGCCAACGACGGCCTGTCGGCTGCGCTGCTCGTCGTCTTCCTGGATTCAGCCAGAAACTTGCCGGTAAGTCAGTCTGGTCGATCTTCCCAGTGTGCACCTGACCACATCTCAGGGTCAATAAATACAGCAAATGTAGGTATTTATAAAGCCCGGGTGAACAGAACTGGTGATTTATAGATGCTTTTTGTTAGGGAAGCAGCTTAAAGACACGTGGAGGCTGATGTTTACGAGCTGCCCTGCTGACCATAAATCAGACTTGATATGTAAACACACAAACTGCAGTGTTGAAACCTGGAGCCTGTTTGTGATTTATGCTGCTGAATGCACACCTTTGTTACTGAAGCCCATTTTTTCCATGAAAAGAAAAAAACATATAAAGTTGGGGATGATGAGAAATTAAAAATACTCACACTTTTATTTGATCATCCCTAACTTTTTACATGTTTCTTATCTTGCATAAATCAGAGCTGTAGTTTGTTGCCTTCTGTGTGGTTCATACTGTACTTTCATGCCCCTTTTCTTTGTTTTTTTACCATTAAAGAATATTTCTTCCTTTCCCACCTGTCTGGTTCTCCAGGTAGTTTAAAACAAACATTTGAGGTTTTGGGGAATTGATGAAGTGTATTTTGCCGTCCAGTTTTTGCTTGTTGGTCGCATCTCGTAGACTACGTGAAGATGGACGACGTGACGGCTCCACAAAGGGGAAGCCAAAACATCTGGGTTGCCCCCTGGTGGCTGGCTGCAGTGTTGCTCATAAACCCCGCCCCCTCCATGTTAGGGGATGGGCCTAACTGAAAAGTCAAAAGTCAGATAAAATGTTCCCAAAGATGTTTTCTATCATTTTAGGCATTTCTTTCACACTGATGTTTGTTCAAGTGTTCATGTTTCTGATAAGTTTGGTTTTAATTAGTTAATTGATCCTATAAAGAGGTTTTGACATCTTGATTGACAACTGTGAGTGCGCTCGCAGTCGGGTGTGTGGGAGCAGCGGCTCAGTGCTGGCTCCAAATGACAACATGGCAGCGCCCGTATCCGGGAGACGTTGGTGTCACTGTTGGACAGTGGGAGGAGGTGGAGACACGTTGTCCATCTTTATACACAGTCTGTGGTCACAGTTCATGCAGTGTGCTCACCCCAGACCCCTCACTTATCATTTCTGAACTTTTTTCTGCTCTTCACTCCATCTCATCTCAAAGGTGCATTAGAAAGAAGACTTTAACAAATCAAATCTTAGCAAATTCTTTCGTGATAGTGCTGTATTCGTATTGTTTCAGTTTAAACAGAAAGGCGAGTTGTTGTTATGTGTGTTTGTGTGTTGCACTTTAGCATTTTAAAATGTCCATTTTTATTAAATAAAGAGTGTTATTTACTTCAATGCAGGATCCCGTCCTTCTCTTAATTAGAGAGTCGAGGAAGTTGATTGATGATGTCTTGGTGTAAATGCAGACATGGGGTTGCACAGGAATTATAAAATAGTGAAGCGTGAGTGTTTATATTAATAGTGATACCTTTTTTATATAATTACCATAAACAAATGAGACTTTATCCCAAGATAATTTACACCTCTACCTCGTGTTAGTGGTATTGTTAGGTATGTTGGATGCTAATGTTTGACCCTGGATGAACCTCGGACAGACGGATTACGAGGACTGAATACGGAGTGCTGAGTGGGACGGGGTATCAAAATACTTTTACTGAACAAGATGTGTCCAGCGAGAAACAAAAGTCAGATATTTCCTGATCTAAATTGGGAAACTTTTGTAACTTTACAATATATTGAATTAAGGCAAATTTATTTAGTTAACTCTGATGCACTGACATTCATTTTGATATTTAACTTTACCTTTTGACTTAAAAAAAACTAAGGTGTCCAAAAAAAAGTATAATTTTGATTGATATGGTGCAGGAAACATTTCTAACAATACCCAGCCCCCCGTTTCACACTGTGCCTGTTTATTCCAACCAAAGTTGCTCTGAGCACAAAGTTTTTGTGAGTTTTTCAGCTTTTATGTTTTTTGGTCCGTGCAGCAGCAGCAGACCAACTCTAGTGGCTCAACTTGTGATAATGTAAAGAATGATATTGTAGTATTTCTGATACTCGGACCAATGCTCTTTTTTTTTTTATTAACGTTGAGGGGGGGGGGGGTCTTAAAACCAGTGGACCTCACATGACGAGCAATTCTGACTGTGGCCAAAATTGCTGCTCAGAGCTCAGTTTGGGATGAACTTTTTGAAAGTGATTTGGCTCCAGAAAATATAGTTTGTGGTAACAGAATAAATGAGGGATCAGTGTATACGAGTGTCAAAGCACCTTTCGAAGTACAGACGGTCCAGTTTGCGCTGCATTTTTAACAGCCTTGTTTGTGAGCGTTTGAACTCTGTAGTGCCGACCTCACCTTCCTCCTTTCAGCCTCATCTTCTTCTCTGCTTATTCTGTCTCCTCCTCACCTCCGAAGAGCGTCTTCGAGGGGAACCTGGGCTCTGGCTACTTAAAAGAGAGGCGGGCGGCGGGCCTCGTGTTTTGCGAGAACACCGCCTCGCTCTATAGGACCTTATTTGTGAGTCCGCGGGCTGTTTTCTTCATCCTACAGTAGTTTGGCCAGTGGTGTGATCCAGGTGTGATCGCCTCTGCTAGAGTTTTTGTTCCTTTTTGCTTGTGTGTGTTTAAAAAAATAAAGGCAAAGGTTTGAGCTGTTTGCCTGATGAGCATGAACCCCTAATAGTGCATGAGTTGAATTCCTTGATATCATTATTTGTTATGAGTGTTTGTTGGAGTTTCATTGCAAAGCTGAGGTACGTGGCAGAAAGAAACACCATTAAGGGTTTATGCTTTAGGACCATCAAAAGCATCCTTCCTCCTCATAAGGAGTTTATTTATGTCACAGATTTATTTGACAGATGGGTTATTGCCTGGAAAGCAGAAACACTGGCTGTCCAACAAAATGAGCCTCGCCAGAGCTCTTTCTCTTTCTCGAAGGCACTCATGGTCATGAGAATAAAAAAGTGATGTTAGTGTTTTTCTGCCTCACACATTTTAGCCGAGCAAAAGAGTTTTGAAAGGATGAAACGATCAGTACAGCTTCTGTGTATGCTATTTTAAAAGGTATATAGGTCTATAGCCAACCACCTTGAATCAACACTTTCCAAACAGGCAGGTTAGATCAGCCCTTAAGAGTTATTTGTAGTATATGCTGTATTTGCAAATTAGATTCATATCTAATTTATTTTGAGAGGAAGGGATGCATTTTGATCATCCTGAGACACTGAGAGCAGGGAGGGTGAATTCTCTGTGGATTGCTTTCCCTCCATCCTTCCTGTATGAGCCCCATCGTCTGTGAACAGGTTCTCCCCTTCAGTCTCCCCAACCCTGCCACCAGGGGGCAGCACATGGTTACCGCTCCATGAAAAACTGAAGCAAATGGGATTCATTTATGCCCTTATCTGAGTTGCATATGAGTCCTAAAACCCTGAAATGAGTTAGCATGTTTGCACTTCCAGTTCCCTCGTCTGCAAGTCAATGGGTTTCTAAAATGGGTTTTTGGTTCCTGAAATTAGGCCCGTGGTTAAACAGCTTAAGAGATTTTTGTTTTACAACATAAAATCCATCAGTAAATCCCCCACTCGTGGATTTTGAAACATTTACGTGTCTTAAAAAAGGCGGTTGCTAACAAGCATCTAACTGAGACCACAGAGGTTGTCGGGGACATTAAACGTCGTCACGCCGAACACAGAAACTCGTCTACTCACTCGTCCGCCTTTACAGCCTCGTTGTGTTTATACCACAAGCTGTTGTTACTCAAAGTTTCCCAAAGGCTTTTTGTCGAAGAGATGAGCACGCAAAATCAAATTAGAAGTTCACGGTGGTGACGTTGAAGTCATGTGACTGTGGTGTAGTTCGTTTATAGCCCAACGTTGGCTTTTAAGTTCTGGCGATTGCATTTACGCTTCAAAAGTCATAAAGGGGATGTTCATTTGTGAAGATTATCTTGCTGAACAAAACGTGTTAAGTATCATAAACGCGCGTTTGCTACAGAGTTTATTTTCCGCCATTATCCAAATGGAAAAAAATCCCATTGGCTTATTGTGGAGGGAACCGGGGCGATGCTAACTTCCGGGCTGAACTACAAAAAACGTGTCATGCCTGCAGCGATCTATGGACTGACAGTTAACACTTAAATAAGTCATGCAGCTCTGACTGTTTGCTGGTTGAGTTCCTTACTCATCAATAAGTCGGTGTGTTCTTGCCTCTGATGCCCATCACTGATCTGACATGAACTGGATTGACTGTTCCAAGCCATTCCCGCCAATATTTTCTAGCTGACGTTTATGTTTATGGCAGATATAAATGTTTTTTATGCTGCAGATTTTTGTTTTGTTTAAAACATTTAAATTGAATGTATGTTTCCATTTTAAATTGCAGATCATATTTATGATGTATGATGTTTTCTAAATGTACTCCTGCATATACCACTGCCACAACTCTTTAGCGGATGCATTTGTGAGAGAATCAGTGAAAATACTTTTTTTATTTAAATTTTTTTACTTAAAATTGATCTATATTGGCCTCATGAATCCAGTATTGGTCAGACTCTAGTTTTTGATCTCATGTCCAGGCTCAACTGGGGAATGACCATTAACCATGTGATCATCCATGTTGTCTCTGTCTTGTCTTTTTGTGTCCCAACGTTTGGTGTTGCCGGCGGTCCTGGCGTGTTCTGTCCTCCTCCTCCTCCTCCTCCTCCTCCTCCTTTTCCTCCTCCCTGCATGCCCCTTCTTTTCCCTAATAACCTGCGGGTGTGTGTGTTTGTGCGTTGTTTGCTCTCTCCTGCCTTGTCCCCGGGGGGAAATCAAAGCGCAATCCGTTAGAGTTCAACGAAGCGGTGTCGAGGAAGGGCTCGGTCAGTAAGGCAATCAAGGTAATGAAGCACACCCGTATCGCCCAGACACCCCGGAGGGGTAGAGAGGAACACTGACATACGCTCACACACGCAACTACACCATGTGGCCAAATGTATACGGACCCCCACATATTACACCCGTATGTGATTGCGCAACATACAACAGCTTCCACTCTTCCGGGTTCAGTCTTGACACCGGATGTTTGGAACCTGGCTGCAGGGATTTGCTCTCATTCAGACACAAGAGCCTCAGCGAGGTCCAACACTATGCTGGGTGATCATGTCTGGCTCACAGTCGGGTGTTTCGGTTCATCCCGAAGGCGTTGTGGGATGAGGTTGAGGTCAGGTTCCTCCACACCAAACTGAGAAGAGCCATTCCTTTATTGGAGCTTGCTTTGTGCACGGTGACAATATCATGTTGAAACAGGAAAGGGACAAACACAAACTCTTGACACAGTATCGTCTAAAATGTAATTGAATATTATTGTTTTTTCCTATTAAAGAGCTCTCATCACCACCAAGTCCCTGCAATATTTAAACCGGCTCTGTGAGCGATTTCACTTACTGGAACTGCTCTGACTGACTGTTGTGAAATCATTAACAAACTCTACTAATCATGTTTGTCGACTAAAACTGCACCGAGTCTAACAATGTGTGTTGTGATCCAAAGTACATTTACACTCTGAAACTTTTCTTTTAGACTAACTGGCCATAGTGACTTTGTACCTGATGTTCTTTACTGCTTAATCCATTCCCATAAAATCTATTCACATTTAGTTGATAATGTGATAAGTAGCTCTGCGTAGTCTGGTATCGGGGTAAAGATGTGAACTCACGTGCTCAAAATGCACATTTTGAATACTCAAAACTTACTGTATTTGGCCATGTTGTAAAAACATTTACCAGTGTAAAATACATTTCAGAGGTTTTGTAGTTAATATTGGCATGTTTAAGTCTAAAACAGCTAAATCTCATTTTACTCCACTGCAACTTTAAGACAGTCTTTGCTAATTAAACTTTAAAGAAACAGTTGTCAAAGTTCTTTTTGTGTTTTCGTAATAAAAAAATTGTCTTTCCAAGAGTGAAATTCCAAATAAGTCATAAATACCAGCATCGCTTGCTAACACCTTGCTAGCCATAGTGGTGTTAATAAAACCTGTTTTGGTTTTTTCTTATGCAGCCCGGCAAAAAGGTGACCAGCGATCCCAGTCCGTTTGTCCATTTCAGAGTGGGACACAAGTCCTTCGATAGCAAGGTGAGACCCCAACCTGCTCCACATTCATGCCCACCATTATTAATTCATTAAGTATAATGAATCGTGTGTATCCTCTTATCTCAAACAGCATTAAAACTACGGCCAGTGTAACTTTGACGTTGCATAACACTAATAATAATTCTGGACTTGCGTTGTTTGAGGGACAAACTTACCTTTCAGTTAGCAAATAGCTCAACTTTTTGGGGAAATTCAGCTATTTGCTTTCTCTTCAAGGATATAACGAGAGGATCGATATAAATCTCCTGTTTCTGCTTTAAGTACTAAGCAGGAGTCAGGACGTGGTTAGCCTAGCTTAGCCAGAACTGGAACCGGGGAAAGGGCTGCTGTAGCCTGGAACTGTCCTACATTTAAAATTAGACTACAAACACTTATTAATTACGTTGTTTAATCGTACAAAAACAAAAGTGTAAAAACTGCATTTTAGGGGCAGTTACATGCTGGAACTACTTAATTATTAGCGAACAATCCACATTATATCCAGAGATGCCGCAAAGAAGTGCTGGGCAGGTGTTGGCCAACACAAAACTCCCCCTAAAACCAAAATTTTGCATTCCTGTTTGTGTACGAATTGAACAAAAAGACCAGATTTGTTAATCCACGAGCTTTAGAAAAGTTTACAGGCAAGTGTCTTAACTTTTGGGCAGAGCCAGGCTAGCTGTTTCCTCCCGCTTTTTTTTTTTTTAACTGAGAAAACTATAATTAAATCTGGCAGATTATATGTTTATCCACTGTGTCATAAAGCCAGCGGACCAGGTCACTTTGACTGAAAAAGTTTAATTTGTTTGCGGTTTTATATTGAAAAGGGAAGGTGCCCACCATCCTAAAGCTAACAAACTCCTACTGTAGCTGCTTTGTCAAATTTTTGCGGGCCAATAATCCGCATTCAATCAGTCTTAACAAATCAGTAACTTCTGAGTTTACTCTAACTCCTCTGTGTTGTGTCCTCTTCCAGATCAGATATAAGACCAATGAACCGGTGTGGGAGGAAGCCTTCACCTTCCTCATCCACAACCCAAAAAGCCAAGAGTTGGAGGTTGAGGTATGGAGTGTCCTTATGTCTGCGTATCCTTTAATGGCGGATCATTGCACTGCTGCTCCACTCGTGTGTTTATAGGCAGTTAAATCTGTGATGCATGAGTTGTAATTCTTTCTGACGTTATCCTGTCGGCTGAGGTTTTTGTACGTTGGGCCTTTTTAGGTGAAGGATGACAAACACAAGTGTTCGCTGGGGACGTTGACGCTGCCTCTGAGTCGCCTGCTGGAGGCGGAGGGCATGACTCTGAACCAGCGCTTCCCCCTGAAGAACTCGGGGCCGAGCTGCACCCTCAAGATGAAGATGGCTCTGCGGGTAGGAGGGCGACCTGCAGATAATGTTCTCTAAGTTCTTTTATTAATCTGTCATCCGTCATGTCATTTATAATTGATCATGTTGAATTGTTTCCCAGCTGTAGTTTACAGCGCAAGTCGCATCACATGACATCAGGATTAAACTTTGAATGCAGCAAAACGTTTAGTTTTAGAAACCGTTTTGCCTGATGTTTTTAACTGAACATGGATCTCGGAGAAAGATCTAAAAGCTTTAAAATTCAAAATGTCAGTGACCTCACTTGCCTCTTGTCTGACTGTCAACCTCTTTCTCTTTTGCCTCTGTATGTGTATAACTGCAGGTGTTGTTCTTGGATAAGAAAACATCCTCACCCTCAGACGCCAACCCGTCCTCCGTGCAGGTCCGCAAAGCCAACTCCTCCAACCCTATCCCGCCACCCTCTGTTCCCTCTGACCCCCCCAAGCCACCTCCCCCCTCCACCTCTGACGTCCTATCTGCGTCCATGCCGGCCCAGGACCTGCTGAACCGGCGGAAGGAGTCCGATGAGCCCCTTAGGTCTCCGGGAAACACAGACCTGGGGCTGGGTGGAGGAAAGGGGGGAGGAGGAAGAGGTCACGGCCTGGCGGACACGGGGAGAAGCACCTCCAACCTGACCATCTCTAGTTCCCAGCAGTACCTGGCTGGAGGCAAGGAACCAACGCCCAGCATCGCATCGGACATCTCCAACCCGTACGCTGCTCAGGAGCTGCAGCTGAGACTCCAGCAGCTGCAAAAGTATCTATCAATCAATCATATATCAGTTTATCTGTCCATCCAATGATCCAACTGTCTGTCTGATTGTGTTTACAGGAAATCTTAGTGTCTTTATGTCTGTCGAAAACAGTGGCGTCTGATTGGCCAGCAGGTGTCCATTAATATCTTATTAAACCGGCAATATTTGAAAGTAGTAATTCGTTGTTGGTTTGGATCTTTTCATTGAATTTGTTGACAAGAAAATATAGAATATCGCCAGCGTTTTGTTTTGAGAGGACATTTCTGCAGATCTGAAACTGTCACCGCGCTGCTTTTGATGGGTTTACCCCTCCCCTCTGTCTGTAGTGGCTCAGGCCCCAGTCACTTCCCGCTGGGTGAGGTCCAGCTGACGGTCAGACACAGCTCCCAGAGGAACAAACTCATCGTGGTCGTTCACGGCTGCAGGTACGGACCAACAAGGGTTGTTGGATTAGAGTTGTTTTCACTCTGCAGTAATACTCATTTGTTTACCTCCGCAGAAACCTGATAGCGTTCACTGACCACGGCTCAGATCCTTACGTCCGCCTTTACCTGCTTCCTGACAAACGGAGGTCGGGCAGGAGGAAAACTCACACGTTCAAGAAAACCCTCAACCCAGTTTACGACCAGACGTGAGTCACTCGTTTTGTTAGCCGTAGTTAACTTTATTGTCAACAACTGTTGTAAATGTCCTGCGTGCTCTTCCACCTATCTGCCCGGGCAGGTTTGAGTTCACCGTTTCCCTGGTGGAGCTCCACAGGCGGACTCTGGACGTCGCGGTGAAGAATGGTGGAGGTCTGCTCTCCAAACACAAAGGCCTTCTGGGAAAGGTACACACTTTCACCGGACTAACAGATGATAGGGGTCACGTCTTTCTAGGCGTTTAAACCCCCGGTGGGGGAACGGTCTTGAAAGGAATGTATTTCCTCCAGATGGGGTTGTTTCATGATTAATTCTTATAAAACTTTGAGTTTTGATGCTCTGCACAAGCATTTAGAAACTTACACTGTGTTTAGTATGGTTGATTAGTCTGGACATACCATCTTGTCGTTTCATTATTTTAAACGTATGCTGTCATTATTTCCATTCCCTTTTCTCATCAGGTTCTGGTGGATTTGACCCACGAGGACGTCAATAAGGGTTGGACACAATGGTTAGTCTTACGGATCTAATGACCCAACAATCAAGTGAGACGGCTCACACAAAGTTAAATATATGATGTTAAAATAAACCATGTATATTATAAACTCCATAACAACTGAGCAACCGCCAACAATATGTGGTTGAAGGTTCCTTCTGATACTTCCAAGCCCAACGATGAACCTTGAAGCTCAAAAGATATTGAGATGTTTGAGTTTATAAATGTAAGCCAGCTCTAACATCATCCCGCCTGCAGCCTTCTGCTGCTGCCTTGTTGTTTTAGATTCAGAGGAGACATGACTGGCTCCAGGTAGAATCAGTGGACAAACAAGCCGTATCCTCATGTTGTCCTGATGCTACGTTCTGCAGTTTCACGCCAGTCGCTGTTAACAGTATCCCTTGAAAAATCTCTGGTGTTCAAACTGGTGTTCACTCGTCATGAACTCTGTTTTTTAAGAAACGCTGCTTTGGGAGTGCGTTGGATGACATGAATGATACACTGAGCTTGACAAAGCTTCCAAGATAAAGGCCTCTTTCCTTCTTCTGCAGGTACGAGCTGAGTGAAGATGGCCTGACGAAGCCTCACCAACTATAGGCGGCAGGAACCATCATCATCGTTATCATCACCGCACTTCCACTTTAGACACTTTCAGTTTGACTGTTTGTTTCTAATTTTCATTATTTGTAACTGTACAAGAGGAAACTGAAAAGCAGCTTTTGACGTTCATTTAATCACATCAGTCGCAAGGCAAACCTCCCCTTTAAGAAGTGAAAGGCTGATAGGCTAAAGGGAGTACAACATGTACAATATATTACACCATGTACTGCTGTGGAAGTCTATATTCCATGATTATAGCAGAAACTATAAGAGCTGTAGAGGAAAACCGTTTCCTGCTTCGACTTTTCGGTAAAGACCAGCGATGTACAAGTTTGTAAATATAAACGATGATGCTGGTGTGGTCTCAAATTTGGCCAAATGATTGTTTGTAATTTTATTTGATTTATTCTTTTTTTAATGGAAAACATTCTGGACAGGCGGGCGATCGCCACCAAAGAGACGAGAAGTATTTAATTTTTTACGCCCTCGTGGGTTTTGGTAATGCAGCTGTGCGCTGGCTTTATTCCACTGTATTAATGTGTGTATTAACAGAGCGAATAGAACTGTTAGCACATAAATATTGTGTTAAACATAATGTGAACACCAGTGTGTTTAGTTTGCTAACACAGTTCTTTTCCATCTGTTAACACACCTGTTGTTACACTGAAATAAGGCCATTGTTAAGTGTTACCTGTTTGTTATTCAAGCTGAATATTTGCACATCTGTTTTTTTTTTTGTTTTTTTATCAAGATCATCTTTACTCTTAGTTGCAATTTAAACATTGCATAAATTCATCTAGGACATAAATGTCTGTTTTAGCGGGTAATTTCTACCTTAAATTTAAAAAAATGTATAAATGTTTTCATTTATACATTTTTTTATGTAAGTGTCATGTCATAAAATAATATGGATAACCTTTTAAAAGAAATAGTTTAACAGTTTGACTTTTGCTTTGTTGCTGAGAGTTAGATGATATCTGTCAGTTAAATATGACACTACAGTTAGCTTAGCTTAGCATAAAGACTTAAAAACGGAAAAGCAGGTAGCCGTAGCCAAATCCGTAGTGTAACAACAAGTTGTGATCTTACAGGGAGTTACTGTGTGTGCTGGACTCCAGGAAGTCCCTCCGCATCTTATGCTAAGCTAACCATTTTCTGGCTTTATATTTAACAGACTGAGAGTGTTATTGATCTTCTCATCCAACTGCCGGTAAGAAAATAAGTGTATTTCCGCAAACTGTTGAACTATTCCTCTTAGGCCATTCCTGCATTCAACTGCACTGCATTTAAAATGAAGTGGTCCAGCGATCACTCCCATTTCTTCATTTATCGAAAAGCGACTATGTATAAAAGTTTGAAATTCTCCACGTTGGTGCCCCCCATTGGTGATATTAAGGAATAGTCACTGTGAAAACTTCTCAAATACAGACAAACACTGAGGTGAGCTGGAAACATCCCAGAGGCTGCACCAGTTTTAATCTGGGATTCACACAAACACAAACTGTTGAACAATTTGAAATTTCTACAAATGGTGGCTTTAAAAGTGAGAACATGTTGACATTTTTCTCAACTGAGAAATTATGATCGTATCGTGGCAAACTGTGCTACAGTCATTCTGAGTTGCTCACATATTGTTTATGAATATTGTTTATGAATCAACATTAGTCTTAACTTGTCACGAAGCGTCACCGGACACGTTGTCGTCTTATTTGTTGAGTTGCACACCTGACATCAATCGCTTCGTCTTGTGTACATGCACCTTTATTAAACACTGCTTTGGTTTTTACAGCACTTGTTTAGAAGGCATTTATATCGGTAACAAATACACATAATGCATCATTCTTCCTATGAAACACATGAAATAAATGTTATCTATGCGACCCCACAAAGTCAAAGAGCAGCAATGTTGACGGAGAGGAGGCTAGTGTAACCTTTGACCCTCAAAACACAAATATAGACTTTTGCCTTGTGTTCACATCAAGTATTTTACACATGTGCAGTGTGTAAACTCTGCGTGCATTTTTATGTCTTTTAATGTATTTGTGTGTGTGTTTTCCAGCCGTCACCGTCTGCGTCTTGTTTTGTGTTTTATTTCGCAAGAATCCAGAACGTTGGATTTGAGAGCTGTGCCTCTGGGGGTGGATGGCGGTTTTGTCTTCTCCCGTCTGATTAATTTATCTTGTGCCTTAAAATTCACACGACCCAGAGGTATTTACATGTATAAAAAAATCGAAAATGCTACAACCGTTGCCCCCGTGTTTCAGAATGTCTCCTCGATGTCTTTTAAAAGAAATAAAGAGCTTTAGCTGGCTATATCAGCATGAAGATGTATAACACTGTGGCTTCTGATGAGTCTTTTTGTATTTATCGCTGCAGAGGCTTTTATTATGCATTATAATAATATACCATTTGGCAGCCACGTTTAGGTGTATCTCTTCTGCAACAGGACGTGATTGTATTTCAATAATGGATATTTTTATAATGCTATGAAATGACAATGTGAAGGTGTCGCTCAAAGTGACGAGCCTCCAGAGAATCATCTGAATCTGCAGCGCCCCTCGGTTCTACGGCGCCTTAGAGGGAGTTTCAGCTCCTTGTTTCTGTCCGACTGCAACTTCACTGTTTGGGTTCACCCTCAGCGCTCTCGTGGCGTCGATTTCAGACAAAAAAACTCCAAAAACTCACCTGCACACCACCTGCTCAGCACCAAACATCGGACAGACACAGCTACAGACTCGCTGCTGAGCATAGTGGAGCATTTAGCAGCTAAAGAGCCAAATATTTCCCCCAGGAGTTGGTTGGAGACCAAAAACGGCTAATAGAAGACTCTAATTGGACTCTAATTACAGGTCGAGACAAACACGTCCCTAAATGAATCGCAACTTGTTTCTACTGCCCCCAAGTGGCCAAAACAATCAGTTACTGCAGGTTCAACGCAAAATGTGTCGTCCTCAACGTTTTAAAATAAAGAACTACTTACTGAAACCAGCACTTACAAAGCGCTAACAGGCAAACGTCAAACAATAAGAAAATAACTTCACACTAAAAAACGTACCTGGTAGGAAGAATAAAAATTAAGAGAAAGGAAAAGTAGCGGTCTCAACGTTAGCAAGCTAAAAAAACATGCTAATGTTTCACTGGAGCTACAGATGTGAGACAGCAGAGTTCTGAGCCGACGTGAATCCACTGTGTGTTTCCAGGAAATCTGTCGCTGCCAAAATAGCAGTGATGCCCTCTAGTGGTCACATCTAAAATAGCTTAGTTACACTCGGTCACCACCGGAGGGCGCTGCATCAGCATTTTAGTGCTGTGATCAGCTTTAAATTGTCAGTTTAAACCTTCATCGAGCTCATTTAGTTTCTACCTAAAGGAAAGGCAGCTAAATGTTCACAAACGGGAACATTACTGGTTTATTGTTTCATTACCTTCATAAATATTTGCCAGGATGTAAAGCGTGAGTCTTCTGGGGTTAAATCAGTGGTTCTCAAAGCGTGTGCTGCCTTAAAAGAAGCTTTGTCTCCTTCTCCCTCATCACAGGTTACATATGTGTACTAGCAATGGTGAAAGACTGTTTGTTTGAACACTTTTTAGGGTCCCGAAAAAGCGATTTGCAGCACCGCTTGCACACAAATACACACACATGGTAGCAGAGTGAAGTTTCACGAATGATTGTTTCCTGTAAATTGCAGATATATACGAGTCCTCATGTTTCGAATTGCAGCTTGTGGTGTAAAGGGCCCCTGTGACACGCAGGTGTCAAATCCTACATCACTTAGACAGAAGTAACATCTAATTTCTTTAGCTACGTTTGGCTTTTAAAAGTATGAAAGTGAACTGTCTGAAACCTGCAGATTCCCTGTATAAATCTTGTTTTTTGGGGGTTTTTTATACAGACAATGCGACACGTCTTCAGGCTACAGGCGGATTTAACAAATGAACTCAATCCGGCATCAGATGTTTAGCAATGTTGCTCCGAGACTCTGCGATTCAAACAACAACAACAAAAAGACCAAAATATCCAACTATTTATAGCTACAAACACAACAGCAGCTCTGTGGGGCTTTTATTCCAGCCTTCTTCTTCATCTGACCCTGAACACACCACAGGACAGGAAGTCAAGCCCTCATTGATATTAGGTACTAGATATTAGATATTAGGTAAAAGGTTTTGAACAACCCATACTGAAGGTTTGATCCAGATCAGAACCAAGACTAGATTATGATCTAATCTCATTTTCAGGATCCTCCTTTTCTTTTGAACAACCCATCTTCAAGATTCGATCCAATCCGATCAGATAACTTCTGAACAACTGGGCCCTGGTGATTTTGGATAAATCTGTGTGTCGTCTGCACAATTCCGGTAAGATACGTTGTGTTCTTGTTGGCCTGGAAGTTTACCTGCAGCCTGACCCAATCATTCTGAGAGCTGGTTGCGCCTCCTGCTGGACTATTTTGATGGATCAGATGGCGGCTTTGACTGCCTCTGGATGTTAGCTCCTAGAGGGGACACACACACCACCCCTTGATGTTTGTCATAAAGAGAATCTAATGTGTGCAGGTGGCAGAAGAGAGAGTTTGAGAATATCCTGCATGCTGACTGGCGGCCTGAGGGCATTTGATGTTTTTGGAGAATATTGTGTATTCCTATCCTTATGAGGACCAGGTGTCCTCAGACATGAGCTGCTGGGGCCCCATTAATCACCAGTATTCCCGTGGCATATTTCTGCATGGTAAGTTGGTTAAACATAAATTACTGTAAGATTATGCAGCATGTACAATTCGCTGAATATTCTAACCTATGAGGGGCATCCTGGGCAAAAATGAGCTGTGGGCACCTTTTAATTTTTTATCACCTGCTGTTTATTCATTAATATGCGTCGTGCACTATTTGACACGGGGACCAGTGATAGATGATGGTGTTCCTTAGTAGTGCGTATTCTTAAACAAGCTTGCAATACTGCCACCAGCCGACTAACCCTAACCTGATGCTTGGAGCCAGGAAATAGTCTGGCACATAACTGTAAAACCACAATGTGTTATTTTAACACTTAACTTTTTACAGGATCTAGAACAAACAAATGAGATGCAACATGTTAGTCAGTGAGCTTTAGAGGTGGATGTTACCTTTTATACTGAGCCAGGCTAGCTGTTTCCCCCTGGTTCCAGTCTTTATGCTAAGCTAAGCTAACCAGCTGCCAGTGGTGTAAAGCAACTAAGTACATTTACTCAATTACTGCATTTTCTCATTTAACGTTTGACAAGAAAGTGAATAAAATGTCCAACTATTCCTTTGAAAGAAAAGGTTTAGTTACATTTTCCTCATAAACCTTCTGCAAATATATAGCATTAATTATACATTAATTGTCTTAAATGTTTATAATTAATCATATCTTATATATATATATATGCATTTGAATTCTATTTCAGAACATTTTATTCCAACTCTTTTACTCCTCAAACGGTGTCCCTGACGATTCATGACCTGTGATTCCTCCAGTTGAGCAGATATTTCTGTTTCTCAGGTGTCGGATCAGAAATGTCCGGAATGAATTATTTCCGACAGCACCTGAAAGCAGCATTAGTGCTGAATCAGAGTGATCTTCCCGAATCCGTCAGACTGAACGAGACTAGATCCGGATGTCGACTGTTTCGGCCTTCACAATAAAGGTCTAAAAGGATGGGCGTGGTGTGCGCAGGACAGACGCAAGAAAAAAAAAATGCACTGACTTGAACAAAAGTCATTGTGTAAAATAAAAAGTTGACATGGTGGCCTGTCACTGATACATGTTTGCATCGTGTGCGTTTATGGATGATCCAGTGAACGTCGGCTCTGACAAAAATGTGTTAAACCAAGACAGCTGCAACTTATTCACAACTGAACCTTTTTGTAAATAAACTTTTTTAAATTTTCTTACGTGCTGTGAGAAGAAGAGAAAACACAGCGAGTCACGCAAATTCAGCCACATATGTTCAATCTGTGTGTTTTTGTCGAGATCGGTTTTGTTTTGAAAATCGCCAGGAGTGAAGGACATTTTGTGGGGAAATACGTAAGACCCCAAAAAACAAGGAAGCAGCGCAGAAATCAGCATGCGTAGTCCGAAAAACATGAATGACTTTATTAGGTTTTGAAGGTGTCATTTGGTTGTTTGATGCTGTTTCCTTTGAAACAAACAACTGTTGCTGCAGACGAACTCAGTGTGAACACTTTTATTATACTGCGTCTCATTGTCTGTGTAGAAGCACTGCGGCCTGCTGTACTTTCCACACCTTTATTTTGAAACTCCGCCCGGAAATACTGTGTGCGTGCGTGCGTGCGTGCGTGCGTGCGTGTGTGTGTGTGCGTGCGTTCGAGCCTCCAGCAGCAGCAGCAACGCCCTGCATCCTCTCATCCATCCATCCATCCATCCACCGTCCCGACCCTCCTCTGCTCCTCCAGCCGCGGAGGAGTCGCACCACGGCGGGAAGGGAGACGCAGCGAGCCTCGCTGGAACAGATGGCATTTTAACACGCGAGCGACAAACCCAGAAGAGACATGGATCCTTTGCCTTTTCCCCTCCACCTCCTCCTCCACCTCCACCTCCTCCTCCTCCTGCTCGCTTCCCGGAGCTGCGTGTCCGCGTCTGCTGACCGGAGAGTCGGTGAGTAAATGGACGGATGGTGGTTTATTCTAACGCGTCCGGCAGAGACGTGACTCTGACCCCAAACCCTCAGCAGAGGAGACCGTTTCGGTTTCTGATCTATGTCAATATTGAATCCGCGGATCCGCCTGGAACCGGGCGGGCTGGTTCACTGCAGCTGCACCTGAGCCGGGAACAACAAACACGGGGATCCTGTAGTGCAGCAGCCTGGTCCTCCGGTCCTCTGGTCCACTGGTCCACTGGTCCTCCGGTCCTCCGGTCCTCTGGGATCAGGCGTTATTTTATTCAGGGCTCCTCCATCTGTTAGGTTGGGCTTTATTATGTAACAATTCTTCCATTTTAAAAATGATCATAAATAAAAATCTGATGGGAAAAACTAATTCAAAGAATGCAGTGCGTCATACAATATTTTTTAAAATAATTCACATTACTTGAAATATTTAGGAATGAAGGAAATACTGAAAGAATAAAACATTTAGTGATATATGCAAATAGTTAAAATTAAACAGTAACAGGTTGATATTTAAGGTAAATAATCAAAACAAGAAATGTAAGTAAAATAAAAAATATATTGAAGAAATTAATTATTTAATATAATTCAGGAATGCTGTTAATAAAATAAAACAAAAACCCACAATGAATGTACAATTATACCAAATAAAGTATCAACATTATATAGTATCAGAATACTAGTTGAAATACTAATGTTAAACTTTTTATTTTATTTTTAAATATTTAAATTATTGTGAAATATTTCAAGGAAGCAATATCTACATTTAAAAAAAAAAATGAATACAAATTAACAAAATAAAATACTGACAGGATAAAAATGTGAATTATACAACAGCACCAAATGTTAAATAAAGAATAAATCAATAATAAAGGCTTCCAAACATGAGCAGCCAATGCAAAGCAATGACAAATGAGCTTTTACGTACACACTCCGATTTCCTGCTCTGCTCCTGACGGAGGCAGCTATTGATCGGAAATCTAAAGGTGTGTGTGTGTGTGTGTGTGTGTGTGTGTGTGTGTGTGCGTGCGGACTGGAGACTAATTTCTCTTATGCACAGTCTATAAATGGCTGACATCTTAATGTTCCCCCACTGATTTGAGATGTGGAGCCTGCAGGAGGACCGATGCAGGACTGCGTTGTTGAAGATGCTGAGAGGAGGAGGAAGAGCAGGAAGAAGCTGGTGCTGAGAGGTGTGTGTGTCCAGGCCCTCCTCCTCCTCCACCTCCCTCCTTCAGATTACATAACCAGAGTACAGAGCGTATGGAAGCCACAGGACAGACTCAGCTGAGCAGACGAGCGCCGAGCTGCAGTTCAGTCGCCGTTTACGCTTTTATACTTAGAAACCATCAGTGTTCTCTGTATATCCTATAATAGGTTCGCCTACGTGTACTCTTATTGACATATCTAATGTTTTTAATGACCATATTTCTATTACTAATAATCCTGTAATAACCATACAGGGTCCTTTCTTTAGTGTTTAGTTTCCCGTGAACATAATAAATGTTTTTATCTTGACTTAGTTGTGGCATTTCTGCTTTTAAAGACCTACCGTTTCTGTGGCGGTTACAGAAATGCAAGTAGTGCCAGCAGCCATTGTGGTGATGGCTGCATGCATGAGTACTACAGCTGGACGTCAACAGGAAGTAGTCGAATAAAGGTGGAGCTCAAACCATCGCGTCCCCCCAGTGTTGATAACACAGATATTAGGCAAACTTTATTTCTTAAAAAAGAGTGGAATGGAGTGTACGTGTGGCTGCTAAGTTGGTCGCTCATGAACCCCATTGTTTTATTGGTTTGAGGCCGCCGTCTTCTACAGCGTCTAGGATGGAGGCGGGGCCACGAGGAGGCTCGTGGCGCCCATTAGGAAAGAAAATGCATAAACTGTTGCACACGAATAACTTAATTTCAAGTCATATTTGAATGCGTCGGCCGTCCCTGTTGATTTGAGTCAGTCTTCCTGCATCAACTCAACCTCACGCGAGATTTCTGTTTCTGCTTAAACACGAATCAAAAGATCTTACTCTTTAACAAACAGCTCTGTCTCTGTCTCATGTTGTCAGACACTTAGAATAACAGTCTGAGCCTGTCGGGGGGCAGAAACAAGCACTTCTGCAACCATCGCAGCCCAGAGGCCGATCTGCTGGACCGATTCCGAAACATCTGGTACCTATTAGTCATTTAGACCCCAGCAGCTGTAGAAATAGAGCCCAGGTTTAAAAATCCCGGAGTTATCCTTTAAGAGGATCCAGCCATTAGTCTCCCAATTTCTGCAGAACCAGAACTTCAACACAATGCTAACAAACTGTTTAACCTTCATCGGCAACAAATCTCTTTTTTTTTATCTGTCAAACACGTGAAACTGGTCATTGTGGGTCCAGTTCACGCTTACCGCACATAATGCGGCCGTGAGTCTCATTTCACAAAATAACGTCAGACTGCGTTGACGTTTAGTTCCTGCAGACCCAAGAGCAACTGGTTATATAACAAATATCCAGTTTAAAGCTCTGTCGTAGTAAAGCATTAGCTGTTAATGATTGCTAATGTTGTAGTTGATTACAGGATGTAACGGAGCATTTAGCCTAACGTTAGGTTCAGCTTGTGCAAGCTAGCAGTGCTGCAGAGGAAGTGATTTGCAGCGAGCGTAAATGTTCGTCCGAGTTGCCGCGCTGCACAAGCAGCCGGCAGCACGCGCTTGTTTTTGCCGTCTGACGCCATCAAACGTTTGCAACAGATTGCTGTTGAGAATTTTGACCTTCTGTCCTTGGCGTTGCTGTGATGCCAAACTGAGCTTCACAACCATCTGATGATGGTTACGGCTAAATATTCTATTAAAACTTGCCATTTCCATTGACCTTGGCTCAATGAAATGTCATTGTTTTCTCCTGAGCCTACTCACTAGTGGGGTTGGACACGGAAAGTTCAAAGACCACTGCAGGCCTACCTGTAGACGTCATCACTAATAGTTTCTCTCGCACACATTTAGGCTTTTTTACACTGGACTGTCTGTGCTGAGCTCCAGCGTGCGGAGAGCTGAACCTTCGGCCACCGAATGAGCTCCGAACACGTCTGTTGTTTACCGTGACGAGCTCATCTACGATCACGTAATAAGAAACTGCTAGCAAGAGTTCAGATGTTGATGCAGTGTGCTTATTCAGAAGCTGAAAGCAACTCAATACATTTGCTAAAGTTATTAGGTTAACTTGAGCATTTCCATTTTGGGAGACTTTCTGCTTTTCTCCCACGGTTCAGAGGGAAATATCTGTTAAAAGAAAATATTTCAGTCACGCGCTGTTTATCAGACAACTGGAGTTACTCTGCAGATGCAGATGCAGATTTGACATTTCACATGAGTTGAGGTCATAAAATATCCCTGGCTTGCTGTCGAGTAAAAACTTATTGCCACTGAATGTTTATTTTATAATCATTTAACCAGTCAACTGTCTTTTTCTATAAATTGATTCGTCGTTACGATTTCTTGTTTTGTCCAAAAGCCAAAGAGATTAAATTTACAATTAAATAAAACAGAGAAAAGCACAAAACCTTCATGTTTGAGAAGCTGGAACCAGAGAATATTTGGTATTTTTTGCTGGATAAAATGACATAAATGATTAATTGATTATCATCCATTTTTCCAAAATTGTAGACCAATAATCTAGAGCTAAGACTATTAGCTGCACATGTGGATGTATTACATGTGCTTCTGGTGAAATATCATATGTACATTTAAAACGTGCCTTTTTCTGCTATTGTGGAGATAAATATCCAGTTTTGGGTTCAGTGTTTGAAATTTGAATTGCTGACGTGTTGGTGTACCAGTTGCTTGCTAGTGAGACAGTGAAAGAAGCCGCTCTTTAACCGTTTCGCTCTGATTTCAGAACGAGGTTGTAGCCAGTCACCGTTTAGTATTTAGATGTAAGGACTGCTTTCTCATTCAGCTTGTATCTGGCAGGCAATGCACATTATGTAAAAAATCACCTTTTAAATAACATTTCTTAGCGACGGGCGACTCTCAGCTGCTCTTTACTGATGCGCTGTCTCCCCGTGTGCCGTCCCTGCACTGATTTATGCTTATTGCACTCGTCACAGTGTGTTTTCTGTGTGCGAGCCAGATTTTCACTTTGTGGGATTTGCACCACAGACTGCACTCAGCTCAGGTCTCCTAATCATTAACCTGGACCTGGAGAAGGTCACCTTCTGGTTTGCCTGGTGTGACTGTAGCCGTGGCAACCCTCATTAACATTGTATTCATGCTGATTGGTTGGCCGGCGGCAGGGCTGCAGAGCTGCCGAGGTGGTTTACTGTAACACGTGTGGACAGAGGCAGGTGGATGCCATCCCATAACGTTACACTTCCTTTCTTTCTCAGTGTACCTAAAGTTGCAAATGTCTGGTCCAGTCATGAATCCAGTTTCACGTCTCAACATGAAGAGTTTTATCATCATAAATGTGAATATGTTGAGCCATGGCAGATTTGGGTCAACACATTGGAAACACAGGGGCAGATTTAAAACAAGCTTTTCAGTTATAGTTTAGATGGTGGTACAGCAGACAAACACGGACCCTGAGGTCTTTTATTGTCCAACGTGAGACGCTCAGACACACACGTAGGTCACACAGAACAGAAACACGCCATTTGCGTCCCCCGAAGAAACTTGTCCTCTGCATTTGACCCATCCCTATACTAAGAAAAACATGCAGAAAAGAGAAAGAAAGTGTCATCTCTGTTGTTTTCTAAAGGCGTCACTTCTCATCCTTGCGTTCGTCACTTTCGCGGCCTGGTTTGCTTATTCTTTGATCCGACAGATTCCGATTTAAATCAAAAGTTTACAGATTAACATTTTAGTTCTTGTACAGCTACTCGTGTTCAGGCAAGCACTGAACAAACTAGACGTTTGGCTTCTTTTATTAAATGACAAAATGGGACTTTGGTATCGGCACTGAAACTCAGTTGGCACTACGGCAACATTTCCAACAATACCAAGCCTTCATTTTTGCAGAGTACATTTGATTTATAGAATAAACCCTTGCATGGATTTTGCTGTGATGATGGAAATCACACAAAGAGGATGTTCTCAGGTTTCCTGCTGCCAAAAGCTGAAGATTAGTGAGGCTTCAGACAAAACACTGTGATTATAAACCTGACGTCATCCTGTGGAGAACTGAAGCTGTTTGTTGGTGTTTGCTTTATTGATCGATTGGCTGCACTGACTTGATGAAAAGCCCGTGACCTGTGGTGCTGCCCTGCTTCTGCTTACCTGCTGCAGGCGCTCTCTTTCTGGCAGTGCTGATTGATATCTCCTCCTGGTCTGGTTCCTTCTCACCGTGCAGATGAAAGCACTGAGTTTTTATCTCAGTGCGATGTGTCTGCTTGGCCCTGCAGGGATGTATTGTGGTTCCTGCTCAATCTCTCAATGCTGTTTGGATTTACTAAGAGAGTTCAAATGTCTTAATAGAATGGGAGTTATGTTTTTATCTGACCGATTCATCACGGATCCTTCTGACTTACTGTAAGTTGTGTTCATGTGATACGGTATTTCCTCAGATAGCAGCCGGGGCCTTTATTCAGCTGAACTGCAGAAGGTACCAGGCCTTTATCTGAAGCAGGCTTGTATTAGAGGCAGGCCTTTGTTTCTAATTCCCTCTGTTTGATGAGTAGAATTGGTCATATTTTAGTACGAAGCCTCGTTTTG
>JAVQJF010004459.1:2500-26203 GCA_036023855.1 Gadopsis marmoratus
ATGTGTAACGAGGCAACTGTTGTTTCATCTGCTCCTAAGTGGCCAAAAAAATCAGCTATTGCAGGTTTACCAGAAACAATTAGTGGTTTAGTGGATTGAAGGGATTTGGGATAATATGGGTGTGTTGAAGGGAGTTAGATGATTCAGCGCTCTCCTTTCACACAGAAAGTGATGTTAAAGTGCCCTTCAGCAAGACACTTAATCCCTGGTTGGTTCAGCAGAGCTGCTCTATGTTGGCAATGCATTATAGAGACTGTAGATAAGGAGGCTGCCAACCACTGGGAAGTTGATCAGCTTTCAGGGTTAAATGAGTCCTGAACACCCAGTCCAAATTTAGACTGGTGCCACACCACTGCCATATAGATTCCATCAGAGGTCATTGATATTCAAGGATCTTTTTTACATCCAGAAGCATTAGGCTACAATGGAAGCTTCCCATTCACAGCTCCAATTAGAGTAACTGAAAGATTTGAACATGTGAGGGATAAGCGAGGCAAAAGATCCAGTGTTGGTCAGCGAGAAAACAAGCTTTGTTATCTCGGGATAATCAACCAGTTGTCACGTGAAACCACGTCATTATCCTACTAATGTTCATCAGACATCGGGAGTGACTGTAGCACTACAAAAACACACAAGAATATAAGAATAACAACACAAAAAGACGTGAAGTGAAGCGAGTCTAACTTCCAGAACTACTGCAGAGACCTGTCACTGTGACAGAGTATGTGCTAAATGGAGTAAACGCAAATTTTAATGATTAACAATGTAGGTAGGGCAAATGCAAGGTGATTAAACACTAAGAACAGTACAGAACAGAAAGAATAATGGTACTACGGACAATATGAATAAAAAACAATTAAAGATAAATATATAAACAAATACTATGCAGATAACACTGGGACCGGTCTTTGCCATTTAAGGAGAACACTGTGAGATAAATGAACTTGTTATCTCGAGATAACGGAATTATAAAAGATATTTGTAAGCATGGCCACTCTCGGCTTCCATAGCTTCAGCATAGAGAAGTATCTACACAAAACACTACAACTTGCTTTGGACATATTCGAAAGATTCAAGGGTCCCTTTCCAGATGAGAGCAGGGCATGCATAATCTAATTTGACTTTTATAGTTGTGTCATATTGCCTTGTAAGTCAATAGATCCAGTTGTGTTTTTTGTGTGTGTATAAGGCATATAAGGCAGGCAGGTGTGCTTACTGGGCGATCCCTATAAGCACATGGCTCTCAAGCCTCCAAACATAATTTTATAGCTAAAACTGCGATAAACTCATGTGGAGCTGCAGCGTGTACACAGGCAGTAATCTGATTTAATATGTGTCTCGAAGGCGGAAAACACTGGCAAGGATGGGAACATGAATATGATTCAAATAGCACAAACCTTAATCTTAACCGCATGACAGGGTTAAATAATCAGGGCTCTGATTTCATTAGCGCTGGCACCAGAGGAAGGATGTTATTCAGCAGGACAACCTCCACCAACTTGTTGAAACAACATCCTGCAAGTCCCTTTTCTGGCACCTTCTCTCCGTCATGAACTCTGATTCATCCTAGTTGCTTTTCCACCTTCTTCGCCTCTCGCTCTCCCTCGTTCGTACGTTCAGGGATGGGCAGGCTATATTGGCCCTCTGCCCTTTTTGACAGACGTACGTCAGACGTTCGCTTCTAGGAAAATAATTAAAGCAGCGCGTTGCATTGTCCAGGAAAAACAGGCATTTCCTGTGGATGAAAAGAAAAGGATAAATCAACTACAATGAATACAGGCAGAACAGGCTACCCAGGGAGGCCAGGCTGTGTTCACTTTGTCATAAAAGTGAGGTTGAGACAGAATCTTACTTCTTGCCTGTGAGAAATACAAGGAGAAAATAAATAATATATATGCTGAGTTTATAAACTGAACTGCTGCAAAGTATGTCGACTCTGTAGTAAGTGATTATACCTGTATATAAGTATTACTGCTACCCATTTTTTTGTTTGTTTGTTTTTACTATGATTATTTAATGCCTTTATTATATTGTATTTCTCATGTTATTGTATGTCATGTCAATAACGCAACTTTGAGAAGACATCTTGACACAGTCTTAGACTGAAACAGAATGTATAGGTGGGATTATATTGGGCTAAGACCCTAACCCTAATTTGAAATGGAAACACTCCTTCTCAGTCTTTCACCATCATGCTCTCTCTCCGTCTTCCTCTCTGTGGCAATTTGCATTCAGTGATGTCTTTATTTCCCATCATCCCCTGGCAGTGTCCTGTGCCAACCAAGCAATCTGTGCCAGCTTCCTGACCATGCCAATCCAATCACAGTAATCTCTCAAAGGGCCAGAGGCCAACGAGCTGCAGCTGTGTGTGTAAAGAGATATATATATACATATATATATATATGCACACATCAAAGCTGCGATGGCTCCAAACTCATATCTGTTTAAACCCATTTTAGCAGCCCAGATCTGGTGCAGACGCTGAAATACACTGCTCAACAAAAACAATATGCTTTCTAAATGATAAGATAGATGGAATAAATTCCACAACCATATTTTTCATCTGCAGCATGAAAGTGCCTAGCTGCAATAAGAGTTTTAATTTGAACCATATTGCAAAGCTATGTGTAAATAGAATTTCTTTGCTCTACCAAGTACATTTGTTAAGTGCAATTATCATTCATTCATTATCCATACCTCTTATCCCAAAGGGTTGTGGGGGGACCAGCTGGGGCGAGAGGCGGGGGAACACCCTGACTGGTCGCAATCACAGGGCAGACAAACACACATTTAGGAAAGACAAGCGCACATTTGCTCAGATGTGCTAGGGAAGACACAGTTGCCATGCCGGCCTCCACCGGGGCAACTCGGGGTTCAGCGACACTCCGACATGTGGACTGGAGGAGCTGGGATCGAACCACCAACCCCGGGGTTAATGGACGGTCGCACTACCCTCTCAGTCCCTTATCATTATTATTCACAAATGATGGAATTTTACACCTTGCTTCAGCTCTGTTTGTGGCTCCTGTGTGCCTCCTACACCGTTACACAATATACAGTATAAAAGACAAAGTACAATCTGTATTTGAAGATTAATGACACAACAGAGCAACAGTGTATTACAGCAGTTTTATTTACATTTCACATGAGAGTCACTGGATTAGTTAGTTCATTATCACAGTGGTGTTCAGCGTGGTGAGAGAAACCACAGCACTGCAGCTAACTGGCTGTTCGTTGCATCCTGGCGTTCCCGCATATTTTTACATAACTACGACACAATTTAAATTTCTAAACAAAAAGATGTGTTAGACCTTGATAACGGACATTTAATCATTTTATATAACAATGACACAGCACAGGTCACTCCATGGCGCACACATGCTGAGAAGCACAACACAGCACTAGACAGGAAGTCATTTCTATGCCCGATATAACATCGCTCGATCTCATACACAAATATGCACTAAGATTCACACTTTATTCACTACAAAGACTTGTCAACATTTCAACTTGCGATCCACACGTAGCAGTTTGTAGCTCATCCACAGAATGATGACACCAAATTAGGAATTTCATCTTCACCTTCCAGATGATTTAATTTGAATTATTACACAAGAGAGCTGTAAATGCTCATTATTTTATGTGTAAAGGGAAAAGGGGTTGAAATGATCTTACTCTTTAGCAAACGGTGCGTCTCTGTAGGGATCCTTTCCTTAATGTTGTCGGACACTTCGAATAACAGTCTGAGCCTGTCAGTGACAGAAACACTGTTCAGTGGACGCACTTTTCACCCAAGGATTATGTTGCAGCCAAAAATTGTTAAAGAAATATGGCCCAGGTGAAAAAATACTGGACTTTCCCTTTAACAAAGTTTAAAAGCAGATAAAGTATATGAAAATATTATTTTTAATATTTTCAAAATCTCCCAAATTGCTACCAATAGCCCAGCCTGTGGAGGTGTACAGAGGCGTCAATATCTGTATCTGTTCAACCACCCAAAATGATCCGTCTCTGTATTTGGATATAAGAAAGGAAGTGGGCGTGGTTTATAGCAGAAATCACGTTAAATTGTAATTTTCATTGGCAATGCAATTGTTGACCCTTCAAAAGCATCAAATTGCTTAAATATGGGCACATAATTAAATATGACATATATTTCAACATCCTCATATTGTATTTTGCATCGCTCTCTCTTTTATTTTTATTTTTATGTTGACCTAACAAGGTTTTATGAACTGTGATTTCACAATGATATGAATTAATTTGAAGCAGCATAATGGCTGATGCACACACATGTCATTGATGCAGTTTAATTTCTGCCCACCTAATAATAACAAACAACTTTCTGTCGAAGTAATATCTATTTCCATCGCAGGTTGAGAAACAATACAAGTGTTCATATACCCACTTACTGTGCATGAAGTGCACTGGTGTGTGTTGGTTTATGTGGGTTGTGTCGCGAGGGCTGTGATAGACGAGGGGTTGGCTCGAGTCCAAATCCCATTTGGGTATAACGTTTAAATTAGTTTGAAAGATTATGTCGTAACAGCAATCCGCTAGCTAACATGGTATTTGGGCTCTGTGCCCAGATAACTCGCATACTTTGGCTCATAATTGAAGATGTCTCGTCTGTCAGTCACATTCCTTCTTAAATATACTGTCCCAGGTGAGGAACGAAGACACATTTATATGAGGATTCAGCTATTCTCAAACACTTATATGGGACAAAATGGTGACACGTCTGAGAAGAAAGTCAAGCCGACACAGTGTCCTTCATCTGGTTCATTAGCTCCATTTTGAATTGATTTAATCAGTATTCCAGTTGTCTGTCGTGCTGTTGTGTGCAGTTTGTGGGGTTTGAGACGCAACAGAGAGACTAACCGAGTCCTAATACAGATGAATTACATTTTCTTCACATGTTTGGATCTGGCCTCAGACGTACTCTGATCGCGCTCTTGATACTCCATCTCTTGACGTCGCTGGATATGGAGGTGATGACACATGTATCACACTTAGAAAAGGGCTCAGACTATATAGTATTTAGTTGAATGGTATTGCAGGACTTTGTCGTTTTAATTAATACATTTGGAGACCAGCCAGCCTTTGAAACCACTTTGACAGTTTAGTGTTTAAATATGATAATGTGATGTCAAATTATTCATTGTTCAGGCAGGCTTTTCAGGATGTGTCTTGCTGTTAAGTGCTGGCCATATTTATCCTTTTCTTGTATTAGGTGCTTTTTATTGTTTGGTATACTCTCAATTTTAAGAGAGCTTTCTGTCACGGATGGCTGTGGCAGCTTACAAGTGAAGCTGAAGTTGAAATGCAAGCTGTTACATCCCTCCCTGTGGTGCTTTTACAACACTGCACACTGTACACCTCGAGAAGAAAATAGTCTTGACTCATGTTTCCCCCACAACTACCAAAGACTATAAAAGGATTTATATGCACGGAAAGGACGAACTACCAGAGGACACAGTTTCTTGGGTGAGATCTCTGGTGTTAAAGAGTAATTTCTGGAGAAATTAAAATTTTGAGCAAGTGTTACACAGTTAAAACTCTCAGCATACTTGCTGCGGAAATACAGGAAAACCTCCCAGCTTGCATGAACAGAAGAGCATTTGTGTGAGAAAAAGAAAGTGCCGGGTGGGCTTCAGTCTGAAAGGCTTACAGGCCAAACTGTCAAATTCTTCGTTATGCTACATGACCATCTGCAAATAGTCTGAAGTGTCACCTAATTGGTTGTTTTGCCTGTTGGGAAAACCAGCCTACGTTCAGCTATCCGTGCTGAGGTCGCTTCAACATTAATAAGTCCTCACAAATGTGCCTTCACTGTAAGCACACTGCTGCTACAGTGTCCTCCAGCTTGAACTACAGCTTTCATGGATCTTAGTCTCTGTGGGGGATACATGATGTAAAGGTCAAACCAAACCAAATATCCCTCAGCGTCAAAGTCAATCTGCTCTGTCCTATATTAATCTCTATTTACACATCAAGCCATTGTTAGCTATAGAAATTCTTTATATAAATATATAATATATATATATTTGTATGTACATCTCTCTTCAAAAAAACGTCAGTAGTGCTGTGCAACCTATCCTGTCAGAGTTAAACACAAATGAACAAACACATGTAGAGGTCAGTACAGGCAACATAAAAATGCATTCTGTGCACCTGCAACTGCGATGAATCAACACCGTCAGAGTCTGTACACAAACTCCAAATGCTCAACTTCACCACAAAACACACGTGGCGGTCCCTCCGTCTTTCTTGTCTCTGTCAGTCTGTCAATGATCAGCGGTGTTCCCATGGCGACAGCAGCAGGAGCAGCAGGATCAGAGGTAACGGGGCAACAGACAACGGGTGGGCTGAGCCTCGAACTGCCACCTGCCAGAGAATACGAAGATACAAAATGATATGAGAACGTGCCGGGCAGTACGATCTACAGACGAGGGGAGCGGAGGAAGGAGAGGATGGATGTGAAAGGAGGAACGGCCGTGTTCTACCTGTGGAGGTGAGAGGTGATGAGGAGGGACGGGGCGACGATGAGGACGAGCCTCGTCCTTTGCCGCTGGACTACGACCGCTGGACGTATCACCTGTCTCATCACCTGAGGAAGACAGAGGCAAAACAGATGATGATAACAGTGTAGTAAAAACAGCCCCCCTCATCAACACTACCATTTATTTCAACCATTTATCCATTACTTTAAGATGACTTTAAACTGCTTATCCATTACTTTAAGTGAACTATTTCAACCATCTATCCATCACGTCGGCCTGTTTTTTTTTGAACGGTTCCAACTTCTCCACTTGCCTGCTAACTAGTTTTCGGGCATTCTCAACATGTTTAATTAAAATTGCAATTTCCACTTTCTCAAATTAGTTGAGCTACTCCACAATCATTCCACGTACCCTGGAGCAACTGCAGAGTTAAAGTACCCCAGGCTGGGAATCACTGGCATGCAGAACATAATAGTATAAGTACATGAAGTATAGCAGTGGCTCTGTACCTTTTATCAACACCACCCATCCTGCTCCAAATATGTTAACTTGATGTTTTCATACAAGACATAGTGATCCTAGGAACGATCTCTTTTTTTTTGATCAAGTTTGCATTCACCCCACTGCCCCACTTGGAGTTTTCAACCATTTATGCATTATCTTTATGTAGTACACATTCATATAGTATGTAATCTCGAGATTATACATTAAATATTGTTATAGCCTTCTTTTAAAGGTAATGTTGCTGGACTTCTCTTTATGTCTCTTAACTAATTTTACAGTGTCTGAAAAGATGAATTAAATGAACCAAACCAAGCTCAGAAATCGAGTTTTAAAATATCTCCATTAATAAACAAGTCCATAAATTAGCAGTCTGAGTCAAGATTTGTGGAAGTCATTTCTGGTTCTGTCTTTAGTCTCATGACTGCACAAAATCTTGCATTAGTTATGGCTGTTTTGTTGTTGTTTAGACCTTAAAGATTTATGGATTTCACCGCACCCATACGCAGCTTTGCAACTAATGTGAATACTGTTGCCTTACACACACACACACGTGTGAAATGTTAATTGTCTTAATTTAATGGACATACGGCCAGACTTTACCAGCTGCTTTAACACTTTCATATGCATGTATGTAGGTGTGTGTGTGTGTGTGTTGGCAGGACACCGGGCCCCTCATGGGAGGAACTCATGTAAATGAGTGGATTAGGACAGAAGGGAGACAGACTGCGCCGCCAGCTAAACGTGCACACACACACAAACACACCCACACACACACAAACACACACACACACACACAAAAGCATATCAGCCAGACATTCTCATACTCAGCTGCCCCGTCACAAAAAACACTCAGTCGCAACATGCTTTATCCTGGCACACACACACACACACACACACACACACACACACACACCTGCTTGGGCAGATATCTGATTCTGTCTCCTACAATACACATTGTCCTGCAGTACAATAGACAAAGAGGCTCTTTCAGACGCTGAGGAATGAGGTGAGTTGTTAATGCTCACACACTCACACAAATATTATATCTCATAATAATACAGACATAAAAGCAGCAGGAAAACACCCATATAAATATACACATAAACACGCAAACCGTTTGAAATTCAAAACGCAGACAGAGACACTCTCCTGTAATAGAAGAAAATGCATGAGAGAAGCATGATGTGTTTTTGATTTTGACTGTCTGTGTTGATGGTGCAGATGCTTTATTCCCTGCAGAGTGTTTACCAATTAGGAATCTGTCCGTCACTGTGTGCTCTCTACACAAATAGCTGCATGGAGCACCATGGGACCCTGGCTTCATGGCTGTGCAGATGTGTTTGTGTGTGGTTTGTTTTGTGTCTGTCTGTTCCCATCAGAACCGAAAACCCTGTGTCACATCTGGAGTGACCCTATTTAGGGATCAGGCTGCATCATATTGCTGTATTATTGCTTCCCCCCCAACAACAAGTGTAGTGGGACAAATTCATGGTTCAGTTTAGCTCAGGATCTGTTACTTTTGCCATATTTGCTCTTTAAAAGTTGGAATTATGCAAAAACTGACCTTCTTGTGATCTTACAGTTAGCTGGTTTGGATGGAAAACTGGCAAGTTGACTTGTTTTGTCCTTTTAATTAGGCCAAAGGGAACATCAGACGCTGCCTAACATTTTCGATAATTGTCTACAATGAAGCACATAAGCAAAGTAAAGTACTGTAGTGTTACAGTATTATACTGAGTATTACCAGTATATGCTACTTTATACTACTACTCCACTTCAAAAAGGAAACATAGTACTTTTTACTCCACTATATTTATCTGACAGCTACAGTTAATGGTTGCTTTGTACATTAAGATTTTACACAAAGATCAACTTAATTTCAACATAAAATAGAGTTTTAATAGATTCTCTAAGATATTCAAAGTAGGGCAGCAATTAATGATTATTCCCATTATTGATTAACCTGCTGATTATCTTTACAACTCATTGAGAAATTCATTGAGAACAAAATTTTAAAAAATAGAGAGAATGACCCATCAAAACTTCCAAAAGCTTGTTTTCTCTGATCAACTGTCCAAAACACAGATATAAAAATTAAATAAAACTGACTGAACTACATTTGAGAGGCAGCAAATATTTAGCATTTTTTTAGTTTATGAATTTATTGATCATTAGACTGAATGTCTTAAATGACCTCAACATTGAAAGGCTGCTTTGTGTGTGTGTTCTGAAGCAGGTGGCAGCATGCAGACTCCTCCTACATGCCCTTCGGCATGTTTGTCTCTTAGCAACAATCCCGAACATGTCACATATGGCAGCCTGGCTAGAAATACTGTATGTGCGGGCGCACACACACACACACACACACACACCCCCAGAGATGAGTGACGAACAATGTCATTGATCATACTCATGGGGTAATTTAATCTTTACTGCAATGAGTAATGTGTGTGTGTGTGTGTGTGTATATGTTAATCAAAATTCAGGACTGACATTTGAAGGATCACGGCAGAGAGTTGCTGTGGTAGATTGCAGATCAGCCTAATGTTTCGGTCTTCTTTATTGGCGGTCAGCACCAACAGCTTACACCTCCATTCATGCGCAGTTTGCATCCCCAGAGGAGCTGAACTGACAGTTTACGAGGAAGGACAAAAATGGTCTCCATGTACTTTAAAAGCTGAAGAGGAGAGCTGATGAAGACATGCGATACATCATCCCCTCCTATCCGAGCAAATAAATGTGCCCTCTTCACCATTGACTTGTTTCTTTAGATACTTTTCCAAAAGAATAAGATAAAATTGGAATTGGATTCAAGGGAAGCGTCCGCCCTCGGGTGACAGGAAGGGTCCCAAGCAGGTGGAGCACATAAATAGAGCTGTGGTGGCCCACAGGAAACAGATTGGCTGCCAAGTGCTTAGTGCATCTCTCTCTCACACACACACAGTTTTCTAAAGGTTTGGGATTTTAGTCTAAAAAAAGAAAAACATGGCTTATAGTTGGAAAAAAGATCCGTTAATAAGTGAAAACTGATTGTGTTTGGATGTCATGTGGATAAAATACCTTAATATGATTATTATTGGACTAATAATCCAGACAAAATACTTTGTCTTTTATTCATTTTGCAGGAACTTTCTTTCTATTTACATATTCAGAGATTTAGCTAAAATCTATGAGTTTTATTAATATTTCGCTCACTGTGCACAGGAGGAAATATGTACCTGCTGACAAACTGAAATTCATTGTTGGATTTAATTTGCTGAGGCTGCACTATTTTATGTAATAAAACTTTGATTAAGCTAAATAAATGTGTTAAATATAAATGACAGTAGATATCAAAATGCCTCAAAGCTCTTGTTGGCTTTGATAAACATTTATACTCAAAAATAGATGCATTTTTGCCAACGTAATGCTGATGTACTCGACACAACTGAGCTCAAACCTGTTATTGACCAATTCCACTGTTTTGTTTTTGATCATGTTTTTGTGTTATAGAGGCAAAACATTCTGCCTCCCCAGCCAAAATCATTATTTGCACCTGTGGTGCCTTAATCCATTGTCATGTTCAGACTTCAGTATCCCGGCCTGATCTGCAACAAACATCCCCAAAGCATCCATTCCAGAGAAGCCAATACCCAAACCTCAGCATTACTGCGTTGAACTCTCTTTCATGCATCCCCCCAGGCTGCCATGTGAAACAAGAGCCAACTGACAACACAGCATCTTCCTAATAAAAGCAGTGTGTGTGTGTGTGTCGCAGAAACATGTTAGTTATGCTTTGATCAGGCAGCTCTGGGTGCAAAGCAGAACTGAATGAACGCGTTTCAATGTGTTAAACAAGGAAGCGGAGCATTTGTGCCGTCTTGTCTTGCCTCAGAAGGTCGGATAGTTTATGTTCAATATACTGTATGTGTGCTTTTGTGTGTTTGTTCATGGGGATGGAGGGATGTCAGGGATGCATGATCTGATGAGTGAAAGTTGAAAAGATAACTGAGCAAATGTGTGTGTGTGTGTGTGTGTGTGTGTGTGTGTGTGTGTGTGTATGACACAGCCAAAGGACGGAGTGCATTAATTACCGTGTCTTGTATCAGATACCCGTGGTGTATTGTACAGAACTGTCAATTTAGGCACCAATTATGCCCAGCCTAGTTGCCCTCAATTTGTTGGTATACAACAGACATTCATTCTCTCTCTCTCTCTTACACACACACACACAAATGAGGTGACCTTGAAAAGCATCTGGATAGCTGGTGTGTGTGTGTGTGTGTGTGTGTGTGTGTGTCTGTGTGTGTGTGGGCGTGTAAATATATCCCTAGCATTTCCAGCTGAATCAGTAATGAGCATTTCATTACTTCAGCCTCAGTTCCCCAGGGAGGACACACACACACACACACACACACACACACACACACACACACACAGCAAGAAGAGCATGGTGTGGATTATATCCTCAGCAAGTACTTATCAGAATCAAATTATAAAATGATAGCAAAGTAGAAAGAAAGAAACAGACAGAAAGAAAGAAAGACCAGTACTGTGAACACCATAGTAAATGAATAGTGGTAATACAGCTCAACACCAATGACAATGGCTATTTTCTAAACACACAATATATGTTCTACTTGGTGTTGAAAGTAATCTGAATCCGATACCCTGTAATGCATCCATTCACCACTGTCTTCTTGTTATTTATGGAGTTAAAGAAAGAGCATTATGAGACTGGACTGCTGGTCAACTTACTCATTGAGACAAGAATCTGTAGACACTAAAAATATGTCCCTGGTGGGTAATTTTCCATGATGTTGTCAAGCATTGTATTGAGCTTATACTATACTGGGTGAACTTATTTTGAAGGGACGACACTCAGAGATGTTCAATCAGTGTTAAAATCACATAAAATAGCACATTAAGCAGGTATAACGTTTCCCGTCTTCACTGTCTTAGCTAAAGCTTGTTAACATTTGCCAACAATCAATAAAACACAAATCGCAGTTGAGGAATCTGGATCAAAGTGGTGGATCGGCCGACCTTGCCATCCCTAGAACCATTGCGTAAGCCATAGTGTGGCTACAGAAAACACGCAGTAACAAAGTCTAAAAGGTAACGTGGCTAGTGTTTGATTTCAGTAACAGTTCGCGGTTTGACTTCCCAAGGTCACGCTGACAGAGGTCACGCGAAGCCTCAAGTGGAATCATAAACCCTTTGGAGGAAACGCGTAGAGAAAAAAACCCCGAGCAGAACGCTGAAGAGTGAACGCAGCGAGGGACCGACTGTGATCGGAGATGGATGGAAGGATGAAGAAGGTTGTACATCAACAGAGGACCAATGGGGGCGTTTGTCTGCTGTGTGTGCGGCATGTGAATGCTCATTTGGACAGATGAGGGATGGAGCTGGAGGTGCAGCTAGAGAAAGCTAGACAAAGCAAAGGCGTCTTTCAAAAGGTCAGGTATGGAAATAACAGCATCACTGCGGAGCGCGGCGCTAATAAACAGATGAGGTCTAATCACATTTGCATGAACAAAGTCACTCAGGTGTGGAGACACGCGGGAAGACAGGAAGCAGGCAAACAGACTGATAAACAGGCAGGCAGGCGGAGAAGCACACAGATATTCAGTAGGTATTCTTCCATGTGCAGCATTTCATGTGATCCTCATTCATTTTATCTCTCCCAGGGTGCGTTGCACAAAGCAGAGAGTCACGTTGAACGAGAGAGACCGTGAAAGCAAAGTGAATGTGTAATTCTTTAATGAGCCGTGCGTCCTACCCTTAGGATCTATGATTTTAACTCTGCTGCTTATTAACCATTGCCACGTGCTGAACACACACACAGCGTGTGAGCCATATCATTTATGATTTCCCTGTCTCTCTGCACCCACTGTTACCCCCCATCGCCCTCTCCTGCTCCTCCCCATCACCCCCCCCCCCCCAATTTCCGTGTGTGTGTCTGTGATTGTGTCGGGCGTATGTGCTGTGTACATGTTTGTACCAGCTCGAGTCAATATACCCCAAGCTGTGAGACTTGGGCAACACGAATAAGATAAAACCGAAGAACTGAGCACAGACAAAGTGGAGCAATTAAAAGAGAAAAACCAGACAGATTATAAATAACACGGAAATCTCAGTGTAATTTGGAGGAAGCATAATTGTTGCCTACATGACCTTCAATTGCAAAACATTTTCCAACCCAGGAAATGTGACATCCATACCAGACAAAGGTCAGAGACAGCAGGTTGGAGACTTTGCATCCTGCGTACCAAGTTGTGAGGCTGAAGGCTGAGGCTGGCAGCACAGGACGAAACCAACCACAAGTTAGTCCATCTCTCAATACTTTCTGATTTCCATGAGCTGTCAGCTCCAAGCGCATTCGTTACTGAAGATTTCAATCTTTAAAAACAAGTAATGATCATATACTTAACAAAAAACTCCCCACAGTTTTCAGCCGCAGTGTGCGTGTACGTATTTACGGGGTGATCCAAAATAAACTACAGTGCCCATGTTCATCTTAATGAAAGGAACAGATGATGACAGAGTGGCTCGTCGATGTGTTGTTTTTGGACAACAACCGGCACAGAGGAATAAGAAATGTCAAGCCAACATAATACTTGTTAGTATCCTTACGTAAGACCACGACCACCATGCTTTAGTAGGAGACATCGTAGGGAAAACAAACACATTGTGTTGATGATGAACATTTAGCTGATATATTCAGTAACGACCTTTCACAGCTGACAGATCTGTTCAATATTACAGTCAACATCTCCTCATTATGTTAATAAAAAACAAAATCAAGGCAGCATAACATTTCCTACAAAATGTATTTACTAATGCATATCCTTCATTATTGTGTCGCGATGTATCTCGTGAGCCATGACGACAAACGGGAGACACGCGGCTTTAAACTGAAAAGCGTGTCATTTCTTAACATAACATACAACAGCTGACAGACATACTGAGGTTGGATCAGTGGTATCAGTGTGTCAGCAGAGGGGCGAGCGGAGAAAGGGTGGATGAAGGGTGTAGTATGGTGTAGAACTGAAACTAAGAATACGGCCAAAGCCAACTAAACAAAAACACGGTGCCGGAGGAAGGACGTGAGCAAAGCCGAGCAGAGAAGCCAGAGCCGCGACGCACAGAGAGCCCAGAGCAGAGAAACCCAGTCTTAAATAGTCCGGGGAGACTGGCCAGGTGCACTAACGGGCTCCGCCTACCAGGAACCTGCAAGACAGACAAACGCACCAACACCCCCAGCAGGCCCTGCTACAGGAGGAGGGCCGTCACAACTGTATATATATATATATAAATAAATAAATAAAAGAATAAATTCTTAGGAGCGGCTCTGTTGTTGTCCAATAAAGCATGGGAAGAAGACACTTCACCCTAATGCTCTCCAGTGCACACATGTACAAATAAAGCAGCTTCATTTTATGGCACTGATCAGTCCGATCCGGAGGCTCGCTCCGGGAACCTTTGTAGCCCCGCCAGACTTTTCATTGTTCTTTCTGGCTCGCTTTAGACAGATGCTCACGAATGCAGATCAAACTGTCTTCGGCCAGAGGGGCAACATGTTCAAGCACTGGAGAACGCCGGCCCTTTCCCTTTAAGATGAAACAGCTTCTAAAGGCTTTGTGAATATGACCCCAGGGAGGTGGGGGAGAGGCCAGAGGAGCAAGGCAGCGATGAAGGAGGGAAAGATGCACGGAGGAAGGACAACAAACACAGGATGGTTCAGCAACGAACACTATCCTGTTGTACGGCCATTATTTAGTGCAGGATAAAGATAAGGTTGACAGCGTTTTAACTACAAATTAAATCCGGCTTAACCAGATTCAAAGGTACTGTAACACAAAGGATTAGTGGGATTACAGAAAGCACGATTCAAAAACACATCGTGTTACTTGGCCAAGAGAGATGAAGCCAAAATCTGCCACACCTCATCTTGTTTCTACCTCTCTCTCTTTATCTTTCCTCACTGTCATCAAATAAGGACCCATGGGAAAACAGACCACCTGGTAACCATGGTTACAGGGATTGAGTGCCCCTCGCGAGTACACATTCACACATTCTCTTACACACACACACACACAAATACATCTTGTGCTTGGTAAAGACACAAAGACTTCCTGAACATATATGTATATTATAAATATACACTAAGGTGAAAGACAAACCTGCTTAAAATTTGTTTATCAATGATTTTATTTGCAGTGGAGTTCAGATGCTTAGTTTACAGGCCAACATCAATCTGTAAGACATTTAGTCATAGTGGGGATTTTTAAGCAGCTTCAACCAGATGTGTTATAGATGAAAGTACGGTCTCTTAATAGAAAAAAGAAAACAGGGGTCGGTGCTTTCCAGACCTCACTGACATTAGTGGTTTTAATGTGACTCATGGATACCTGGAGTTTATTCTTTCCCCACCTCTGCATCCACCACATCACAGTTTAAAGCATAGCAATGACTGCATGGTGACGCAGCATTTCATTTGTTGCACAGAAGAGAAGAGAAGCTGTGATTACATTTACATTATTGACATTATAGGGCCTGGGTACGTCTGGGGAGACAGAGAGATCGGAGCAGGGGCAGTTGAAGACGGGAATTAGGGTGGTTTGAGGAGAAAAGAAAAATCAATCAGTTTGATCTCTGTGAATTCAAGAAGAGAGGAGGAAGAAAAAGGACTAAAAGAAGAGAGAAGAATAGTAAAAGAGAGAAAAAAAACCATCCCCTCTAAGATAATGTAGAAATCTGAAAATGACCTCATCATGTTAAAAGAGATAATGTTATTAGATATTAATTATTATGAGCTAAGTATGAAATGTGCATCTGACTGCCGACAGTAATGCAGAACCCCATGGCAACTTTAGCCCTTCTGGTGGCCCACACGAACGTCTTCTCACATGCAGCAGAGTGAATAAAATATACTCTTTTGGATGTAGGTAACCTTCAGTACGACATCGATTTCAAAACAACAAATGGCTACAATGTAAGGGAAAAGAATACAGTATCGGCTTTTCTGTCTGGACTTCACAGTCTCCTTCTTAAAATAAAAATAAAAAAGGCACCAACAGTGTCAGCATCAGCTCTCTGCTTTTAACTGCTCACATGTTGCCTCTTTCCATTCGTTTGCTTTGATCTGTGAACAACGTTTGCCAAGTGATTCTCACTCTCAACTTGCAAATGGACTTAAATCATTCTGTCCCAGCACGACTAAAATATCTTCCCACTGTTAAATGGCCCACATAAATATAACACATGCTTGGCATCGAGATGTTTTTCTCCACTCGTCCCTTTTCAGTATTCAACAAAGCCCAAACGCCATGAGAATTAATTACAAGACAGGAAGAATATTGCCTTCATCTCATCACTCTCTGTTCATATCTGCAGCCTGGGGATGGAGAGGAACGTACGCTCAGTCATGTGTGTGTGTGTGTGTGTGCGTTAAAGAAAACAATGGGTCGATATTGAGAAAGACATTATAAGTCAAGAAGCAGCACGCGACTGGATCCGTTTCAGCCCCTCCGACAGAGAGCCGGCCCATCCGTAGAACATTCTGGGTCACACGCAGAGACACTGCAGCAACAGATGTGCCGCCAGCATTCACACAAGCACACTTACATCCGACACGTGACGCACATGTTGGGAACGTGTGCGCAAACACGAGGCCGTGAACATGAACGTGCGCGCACACACACACACACACGCACGTCCAAACACGAGCATCGCTTTGTTTCTCTTCCTTTGCCGTGAAATAATTTGAGCTCCACGTTTCAGCGATTCAGCTTTAGAGAAGTGGTTTGTAGGCTGAATTTTAAAGAGAGTCAGAGAGCGTGGACAGGCTGATTTAGTTGCAGAGCTCTAATAAAGTCTATGTTAACGAAAAAAAACAGACTGGCCAGCATTTATTCATTTGATGGTATTTTATTCATACATGAACTCAGAACTACTGATCTAATGTAAAGTGTCAGGCATAACAAGTACAAATAATAAAACATAAAAAGATGACCCTGTGTGATTTGTGTGCTCTGGTTGACGCTGCGTCACTCTTTCAGCTTCAGCGCATGTGAGGCATGTTTATATGCATAGAGATGCCACCAAGACACGCAGAGAATCCCCCTTGTGTCACTTCCTGCGAATCCTTCTCCAGGAATTCAATTCGGCTTGAGAGACACGATCCCCACACGCCGACCACCGGCTCGGTAAATCATAACCAGGCATTTTCTCTGCAAGTAGCCAACGTACCAGTTTCGGGCCCAGCGGGAGGCACGGGTCTCCACAGACAGTCTAAAGGGCATGACAAACGTACCAACAAAAACTTACTGTTGGAGCTCTTACATATAAGCATAAGAAAAAAAAACCTTTACGGTGGCATAAATGTTATATCTCGTCACGAGCACAGTCTTCAGTTCACAGCCATTATATCAATATCAGTAATCCTGATGTACAAATAAAGAGATGCATTTGACTTTATGTCCATTGTTGTGAGATTAGGTTTCGCAGTTGAGTCACCATCAAATCCCATAACTCAATAGCAATCCACTAATAAACCACGGGTGAGTTTTAGGATATTATAACATGCAGTGGGACTTAAATCTCTCCTACTTGCTCCAAGGAAACTCACTCTCTCTCTCCTTTTATTTTACCTGGTAGCTGGACCAGTAACAGCTGGACCAGTAAGACCAGTAACAGCTGGACCAGTAACAGCTGGACCAGTTCTGCACAGGCCTCAAACTGAGAATCAAACCCAGCCTGAAGCCACTTCTTTAAAACCCAGCCTGCCTGGACCGGACTCAAAAGCTATACTTTATCCACTGTATATAAGCTCTATTTAATCAGGTAAACTCATTAAAACCAGTTGAACCCAGCGGCCCGCCGCCATGTTTCCTACAGAATCAGCTGTAAGCCGCCATGTTGCCTACAGAATCAGCCCCATGTCGGTGCAAAGCTGAGATTCTTGTGATTCGATCGAACCGTTTCAACATCCAGCCACAGCAGCTGATGTCCGTCCACAACAAGTAAACACAGTTACAGCACCTCACCTTTGAAGCCTCACAGAAACCCACAGGTCCACAACACGACGCCGGAAACGCTGCTGTTCCTGTCAACAGTCCGGACGATCGAACCCAGTCAAACATTTAGTCCAAAACACGTTATTACATCCATAAATCCCACGGACTGCTGCGGAAAAGTCCGGCTCACATGACGATAATTTCGCTAACTTTGTTTTCAAAATGTCCGCTAACTTCTGACCTTTTGATTGACACCTCATTGACCCAATCGGAGCTTCCATGTCTCGTCCTCAGACTACGATAGCCAATGATAGTCCGCTTTGCAGGAAAGTGCACGCCCCCTTTTCTTCCTCTACAGAACGAGCCAATTGCAGCCCGTCATGATAATGATTGGCGTGTCGAGTAGCCAATGAGATTCTGAACACGGGGACGTGTCCCTTTAGCGGGAAGGATGAAAACTAGAACCTAGAATTTTCTCAGTAAAGTGAAATTCGTGCGCAAAACACCGATGCTGTGATTTCTGGGACATTTACTGGTTTTTGTAGACGTTATAATGGTAAAACGGACACAGAAAACTAAATATACACTTCAGGAGCCCCTTCAGGGACAGTAAGATTATCATTATTACCCCTTTTGTGATGGACATGCAGTTGCAATGTGCAGATGTTACCTCTTTGGTCTCCAGAACATTGACATTCTAAACTTCGCAGCGGTTCTCTGAGGTGTAAATAGTTTTGGGACATTAGCCTCATGGAGGAGTAAGTCTGTGTGAAGATTAGCAGAACAAAGCTCAGTGTGGAACATGTGTCATTTTCCCTTTAAGAGCCTACACTGCATCAGGCTTCTGGGTATAAATCTAATTTGCTGGTTGAAACACCCAAAGTGGGATTGTCAGTGTTGCATATCACAAAGATATTTTCCCACACAAGCTAACATTTGCAGTTAATGTGGAGACACTATCAAAATATGTAAATAAGCAGGTTTAATTGCTCTTCTGTGAGGCTGTTCCTGAGGTTCCCCTTGTATTCCTTATGAGAGTTTGATGGAACGCTTAACTTGTCATTTTCACATCTAATTTAATGTGCTGTTTGATGAAGGTCATGTTAAAGCCCTGTGGGACTGTAATGGTGATGAGTTTATTCGAGTTCTTTTTGTGTTAAGTGGCCATCTATGGAATGAAGTCAAACTCAAACTGAAATGGAAGGTAGTAAAGAAACTATGTTGACTTCATGAGTCTGGATCAGATGTCGTGCCAGTGGGCAGGATCTTTGTATTTATTTATACCTCATATTTAGCCTGCTGGTTGGAGTTTAGCTAAAGCTGTTGACCATTAGCTAAAATATGACTTACACTGTTTCAATTAAACCTTTCTGCTCGGCCAGAACGTACAGGCTTTATGCCCATTGGTGCTCACAGTGACCATTAAGGGTCAACGCCTGGTCTGTTTGGTCGGTTGACATTTCCAATAAATTTAATTCAAACAAGGCGACTGCATCATCAACAATGTTGGAAAAAAAGAGACAAAGGCAGTATTACGTTTTACAATTCAACAATGAACATAAAGTAAGAAGAAGAAAAGACAGATATGGAGCTGCTCAGGCAGTACAGCAGGTCGTCCATTAAACTCAAGGTTGGTGGTTTGATCCCGGTGTCCTTGGGCAAGACACTGAACCCTAAGTTCCTCCGCTTTGGGAAACATTAAGATTTTAAAGCCCTATATAAGTGAAGTCCATTTGTCTCCATTATACCATACCATTTAATGCTCCAGTAATATAAAAAACAGGTTCACTGCACTTTATAACGGATTGTTTGATGGCAACCATGAAATCGGACCTTGAAACTGCTCAAACTGCAAGACAGACCCCTCAAGCTACGCGTCAAATGACAACCAGTCTGGCAGGCTTTGGCCCGATTTTCTAAAAATGTATCGGCCGACCAGTTCAGGGCTAAATTTGGCTTAGTCTTACAATGCCGCTTGAACGGCGTAGCAACAGGCAGCAAACGGCCAACTGACAAAATATCATACATACATTTAAGAAGGAAAGAAATATACTTAATGCAGGAAAGTTTGTCCTCCATCCACTTTTAAGACTAAAAGTCATGGATACAGAACATTCTAGAAACTCCAAAACTCTGTTCATTTGTTCCTCTCTAGCCGCCTATAGAGGCAGCAAAACCCCCGAGGAGCACTGAACTGTGCCAACTCGGGTTGAACCTCAAGAGGCTGCAGCAGCACACAACAAATCTAAACTGCAGCAAGGCCACGAAGCACAGAGGGAGATGTTGCAGGCCGAGGTAACAAGCTCCTTTATGCTCTATGTGCATTCAAGCGGCTGAACAAGACGCCCAAAGCAAAAGCAACTTTCCTTTCAAGTTCAAGGTGGATGCCAAGAGATCTCCCAGGACAGACCGAACATCTTTTCAGGCAAAATGAGGCTCAACGGCTGATTACTTAGTTGTGACTGCAGAGCAGCACAAGCAAGAATCAATCCGGATTTTGAGACGAATGATTAGGTATTTAGTTGGAAATGGAAAGAAGCGCAAGGCAGAATCACTCATGGATGAATGGCATCAAAGCTCTAAGCCCACAAGAAGCACAACAATGAAATGTCAGTGAAAAGGGATTATTGGGATTATCAGTTTTACAAATTGTCTTATCACTAGATTACACCTGTTAAAAAACTAGTTTTAATTATTTGTTACTATTTGTAATTGCCTGGATTTGCAATCCTGAAAAAGTACCAAACCTGAAGTGGATTTGTTGTCTCTCAAACTTGCACCACCCTTCCCTTTTTTGACATTATGTGATTTATCCTTGTTTACTGGTCGACAAGTGGTCGGATCACAGTGTAACACTCAGGGAAACATTAAGCAGAATCAAGGAAACATTAAGCCATATTGTCACCCAGCTCCTCTCTAGTGTCAGGTGGAAGGAGTCAAAAAAGGGGGCCTTTTCTTGATTTCCTAGAATTAGTCACTGTCTCAGATAGTTCAAAGCCTTGGAAAGTATTAATCCATCACAGGCTTGGCTCCCTGGCCCCTCTGCTCTGACCTTGGGCCATAAACAGCATTACTGATGTATTACAGGAGCAGAGACTGAATAATTACACAGAGGAGTTGAGGGAATTTGACGCACAGCACGACAGGCTGGATGCTGCCAGAACAGATGGGTATAAATACTGTGTGTCATTTGAATCTAGATACGCCTACATATCTGATTCTGTGTGGGGAAGAAAATCACAGTGTGGGTGGTGATTGAGTCTGGACCAGAAACTAAATTAGATGGTTTAGGATCCATAGATATCACACTGCTAAAGACGCCACCCCACGAGCGTGTTAATAAAATTGCTTTGTTGAAAAACTTTACTATATAGTGTGTGTGTATATACAGTATATGTATTGTACTATAGACTATATAATAGTGTCCGCCAGTCTGAGCACATTGTAAATGCGACTAACCAGCAAACAGTGAGCTTTGTGCACCTGTTTAGTTTTTTAATGAAACTGAAAATATAAAAAAATATATAATGATACCAGAGCTATTGTGTATGGCAGCATATTGCTTCCACCAAAAACCGAAAATCATGGAAATGTCCTGTTGTGACAACATCCCAACTTATCATTTTGCAACAGTAAAAGTTTCTTCTTTTACGTTTCTTGGTTTTTCTTCAAAAAACGAGAAAGTGAAGTAACGAGATAAAATGACGAGGTTCTACATATCAGTGGCGTGAAAAATATTCTTTTATAACGTAAAAAGAATCTTGGTTTATATTTCTTCTTTAGGGTTCGTGACTAAATAACTTTTTAAGCACGTTTTAAAGGAAGTGTGAAAAATACTGATTCATTCAAATCCATGATTACTGCATAAATCCAAATATGCTCCAATTTAGGGACAATACTGTTGCTGTGGATGTGTCTTCTCCTTCCCAGTTCGCTGAGTGATCATATTCAGAGTTTTATAGTCTAATTTGCGAGTGATCCTCATTATAAGGTTACTGTTTGTACACAGATGGCAGACAGTTAACACACCGTCAAGTTCACAATATGTCTTATATACTTGATTCATTCTTTATTATTCTCATTAGCAGCACAACAGGTGTGTGCAGCCGTTCTGCATGCATATTGATGCGACCTTGTTCCCCGCATACAGCGGGAAGCAGCAGCAGCATCTATTGTAGCTACAGTTCAATCCGCCTGATGGTGAAATTAAACTGTGTTCTTCAGCCCCACCTGAGCCGGCCTGCTTCTGCAGCTGTGCCTCCATGTCTGAACAAATGAACCAAACACACTCACCCTGACTTACATATTTATTTACGGATATCTGGGCCTTGTTCCCTGACATCTGCGCCACTGATGCCACAGCTTTAGAAAGATCAGAAGAGACAGGAATAAACAAACATTAAAAATTCATAGAAATACCATAATATGTGGTATGGAGCTCGGAATTATGCAGCAAAGCAGACTTGCTTTCAGTTATTGTAACATGTTGTCGTGGTCAAAGTACTGACAGAAATATACATGTGATCTTCCTTGAATACGATCCTATATATTTCTGGCTTGTCCTGGGATAATAGCCTGTTTTCAGACCTGTCAATGCCAATGTTTCATACAAATGTTGATTTGTTTGAAATTCTGCTGAGAGAATTTAATACTGACATTCAAAAACCACCTTATGACCATTTACGAAGTCAGATTTGGCTAATAATGGGAGCCTCTCCCATTGTACGATTACATGTGTGACTGAGGTCCCAGACTGCCTAAGACACCCCCCCGTCAGCTTTACGGAGCTTCATACCGAGTTTCAGCTCATTGTTTAGCTGGCTCATCCATAAATGTAGTCTTGATTGTCCCGCACAACCTGCTCAGCACCAATCAGCAGACAGACTAGCTGGTGAACATATTGGACCATTTAGTGGTTTATTGGCTCCCGCAGGAGTTGGAGACCAAAAACGGAGCTAAAGGAGAGTGAATATTAGACTTACATGCGTCAGGTGGACAGAGACACGACTCCAGATTACTGATAATGTTGCTCCATAAGTCCTGGATGAATAAATATGAAACCTTTTGCTAATTAATTCACCATAACTTAAAAGTTGATGTTCACAACTTGTTTATGCTGCCCCCAAGTGGCCAAAGAAATCAGTTATTGCAGGTTTAAGATCAAATTCACCATCCAACCTCAAATTTCTGGTTCCTCTTCTAAGACTTTAAACAATAACAACTTTTTAGAAACCTCCAACCTTCCCTTATGAAGTGCATTGATTGTTCACGTTAAATTGCTCTTCCTATGGAAGCCTTGAGGAGCTGAACTGTGCCAACTCGGGTTAAAACCCTCAGGACTGGAGCTGAAAACAACAAATCACACCCCAGCAAGGCCACAACCACAGCAGGAGATGGTGGTAAAGAGGTAATAGCTTTTTTCTATGCTTCTCTAGTTATGTCCTCTGGTGCCATATCTGCCAAACCCCCCTTAGACTTCAGAATGCAAAACCTAGATCCACTGGCACAAACTTAATGTTTTCATATTTAGGGCCTGAGCAGGGAAACCTGCGAGGTCCCTATTGTATTTCGTGGAATTATTATTATTATTATTATTATTATTATTATTATTATTATTCTGCAAATGAAATGGCTTTTTGGGGGCTTTATCATGCTCAAAAAGTCATGAAAGTTGGCACGTGCATCAGAACTGGTGA